>QNQO01005260.1:0-48675 GCA_003290165.1 Berberis thunbergii
ACACACTCATCGATCTTTTTATTAAGCACACTAGGATGCGTGAGATTGAAGTGCGACAGAAGATGTCCGACTATATCAAAACGTTCATGCACTTATGCGAATAACTTGATGACATTGAAAAACCATTACTCGATGAAGATAAGGTTTCATGGCTCCTCAAAGGACTTAATCGGAACTATAATGTTATTAAAACTCATGTTTTAACCCGTGAACATTATATGACACTCAAGGTAGTCCAATCAATAATTGTTGTTGCTGTAAAAGCACCCCAAATGTCACATGATGAGAGTGGGCCTAGAGTTCACTCAACAATGTTAGCAGAACTTAAAGAAAATCCCAAGGAAGGGGTTATGGCAGCGGTTTTCAATACTGTCGTGGAACACCTACTCATCTCACAAATACTCATATGCCTTCTCACGAGGGAAGACCATCTCAAGAGCCACGTACCCGTCCCATATGTCAATTATATGGTATCAGAGGCCACACGACCAAAAGATGTTGGTATGGTTTGTACAGGAAAAATGACGATGATACAAGTGAACAAATCCGGCTCTTGCGGTTCTTTTTCTTCTCTCCATATCAAGTCCTCTTCAGGATTGAGCAAGAAAAATACAAAAATCTAGCCCATTCTGGCAAATATGATTTCTCCACAACCCAACTCTTGTTTAGGATTGGGTTCCATTATGAAAGTCTAGCCTAGACGAGCAGATATGATTTTTCTCCAGCTCAAGTCCTCTTTAGGATTAAGCCGGTATGAAGTAGAAATCTAGTTTAGACAAAGATGATTACTCCACAAACCAAATCTTGTTCAAGATTGGGGTTTATTATGAAAGTCTAGCCCAGATAGGCGGAGGCGACTTCTCTTCCACTCAAATACTCTTCAGGACTGAACGCGGACATATGGTATTGAAATCCAGACCCACAAAAGATGGTTTCTTAAACACCCTAACTGCTATACATGGTTAGGGACCATCAAGGAAGTCTAGTCATCAATACCAAGAAGACTTCTGCACAAGTTCAACTCCTCATAGAGACGATTATTACTTCACTAAAGGAACATAATCCGCACAGATAAAGGTGACTACCTTATATCATAACTCTTCCATAAGATTAAGTTAACACTATTATCAGATTATGAGCCCATACAAGCTAAGAAAGGGCTCCAGTTCAGATTAAGCCCTACTTCAGGTGGGGTGGACACATTCGTATATTCAGCCTAATCCAAACAAAAATTAAAAAGGCGAGTGCAACGACGTACTATGACACAAGTAATAAGACAAGGAAAGAAAACTTTCCTCATTAATAAATTTTTCCAATAAAAGAAATCGTCATACAATGGGAGTAGAGGCGGGAACATCTTCTTGAATGACAGATTCGAAAGTAGCTTCATGGGAGATAGCGTTCGAGGCAGGCTCTGGAACATTAAGGTTAGTAGCCATCTCTATGGCACCCGATCTGGCTTCATGGCTACCCTGCAGACTATAGGAAGAATCATCCACATAAGCAAGATGTCGATAGGCAAAAAGATCTCAACCCTCGTCGTCCTACTCGATATAGTCTAGCAGCTAAGTTGGGCAGCAACCTTGCTAAGTTGAGCATTATTAGCTACCTCGAGAAGCCTTTCTCCCTAGCCCCACCGTGCCTTCTAGCTATACAAATCCTTGACTGCCCTGGCCAGGTTCTCTTCAGAATTCGTCAGCTTGTGGTTCGCCTCACCATGACGTTTAGATTCAGAGTCAGCTATTGGGTAAGCATATAAAGCCGCACCTCAAAGGACTCGTGAAAAAACCTTTTGGCGAACTGCCTCAACATGCTCACTGTCCTAAAACACTCTAGATTTCAACAACAGATCTCATGGCATTTGCCAAACGGTCGGTGAACACAGTCTGCTCATCTACAACTTTGTCCTGATTTCCTGGGCATTTAAAGCTCAGACGATAGCTCAGCTGGGCAGCGGGCTTCGTCCAAATTCACTTGGACCCTTCCAACTTGAGATTCCAAGGCTGACTAAGCTGCCAGTGGCATCGTTCAGACTCCTTTGTGCCTCGATTAGTTGAACCTCCAGATTAGGCCAAGCAGCCAAATGCTCTATTAGCAAATATGTTATGCTAAGGGCATATGAGAGTTGTGCCTATTGCTTGATGAACGTCTTTTCCTAAAAAAACTAACATGTTCCGCACAGACTCCACTTCAATACCCGCCATGCTATCTTGGTTAAGTGAGCCATCCTATGATTGGAAAACAAGTGAGGGTATGAACAATAAAACACGACAGGCAATCAGTGACAATCAACTAAGTTTTCAACTTACCAGCATCAGAAGATTTTTCCCTTGATCTAGGTGCTTCCCCATGGCCACCTTCTCCAATGGTAGCTGGTCAGATAACCGAGAAAAACTTTTTTTAGGAGGTTGACGATGTCAGTCCTATGATCCAACTCTTGGTGCCACATGTAATGTTCACAAGAACCAAAGAGAACACTCGTTGAAGTATGAGAATCGACCTTAGTATCAATACAGTGAACTTTGGGATTAGAAGCCAGTCTCATTCCTCCCCTGCACCTTTTAAAGGAGAAGGCTTAGCAGCCTGCTTCCCCTTGTCAGCAACAGAGGGAGGAGGCTCAGACAAAGGTAGTCCCTGAATCAGAAGAGAGATCGCGGGCAATGTTTTCAATAACAAGTTGTTCCTCTACAGCGATCAAGCCCACAGACAAACCAATGGCAATGCTCTCCATGGCTAGCTGCTTCGCTCCTGGTTCAAAAACAGCTGGGGCCTTCAGCGACTCCTGACCAAATAGTCAAGTCTACAACATCCCTCTCCACACTTAGAGGAGCAGCAGGAGGCGGAGCAAATCTCAACCTGATCCTTTTAGAGTGACGTGGGAAAAAAGCAATCCCTCCAAAGTTTTCTTCTTTGACGGACTAGACATCCTCGACACCTTTTTCTTTTGTGATCAGGGTGTTTGTACTTCGACACCCAAAGAAAAACATGTAGGAACAGTAAGGGCTTGCCCCATGCCAACTGGTCTCATTGGATAACAAACCACTCCGCCTGATATTCCCCGCTTGAAGAACATTCAGGATAGGCATCGGTGGCAAATGAAAAAAATAAGTTTTCGTTCTCTCATCTTAAGGAGAAAGAACAACAGGGTTGTGCAACCCTAGTTAGAAACAATGGACAAGTCAAACAAGTACAGATACTAAATAAAATAAACAAATTACTTATATAGGTCCCAAAGCGGCAGAGGGCCCACATACCATCATAGGTAAAGTACCCAGACTTCACAGAAGCATAAATATAATATAGTTGTAATCCTCCGGGTCATCGAACTAACTGTTCAGACAAGGTGGATTCACCGACCAACAGACACCACGCTTATCCATCTTTATGGAAGTCAATGAAGCAGCTTCATCATTGACAAATGGAGCCTAGCATCCTTTGCCCTAATCAGAGTGGCAATCAGTATACCCCACTCACTCGACACCATCTGAGCCAAGGCAATGCCTGATAAAGATAAGAAACACCAAATGATGCTAGAAACAGGGAAACACAGGTCGGCCTCAAACATGACATTGTATAGAAAGATGTGCCCCTTCCTCAGAACGGATTGACAATCACTTTCCAAAAGGACGACAATCCGATATCACCAAGGACTTCATACCATTGACAAAGGTCGGTCATATCCTACTCTAACATCAGCGAGCCCCTAAAAAAAGTCGAGGCAACCATGGTGTAGCTCACGTGAGAAATTAAGTTGCATAGACATAGTTCAATAAAGATTCGAGCTCAATCAAACCAGAAAAGTTAAATATGGAGAAAGACGATGCATAAACATTAAATGTGGTATGAAAGCCAAAAAGGCAAAAATATGCTATCATGGGACAACAATGAACCCCCACGCACATTTAGTTAGTGGCTTAATACGTAGACCCACTAACTAGGGTGAGTACCTGATGAAACATCAATCAGTCATGTGATTGCAGTCGTGCACATGGCATAGGTGTATAGGTGAACCCTAACACGATAAAAGCTTCAACATGGTCCCAAGCGGGCTCATGCTTAAACCACTATTCAGCCTGTAAGTCAAGCGCCCAAGCCCAAATCACGCTAGCCCACGTGGCACGGATCTTGGTGTTTGGTCTAGCACAATAAGGCCTGACTGCAAGTCTCTGAGTTGTCATATGCCCAAAATTCATGCACACAACTCAGCTTTTAAACCAATCAAGCATTGAGTCCCAAACAGAGCCAAGTGTCGAAGAGACTCGGTCATGCACATGTAAGATTTTGGGCGAGGTCTCCTCCCTTCATCATGTGCTCGATAGCAGGGACAGTTTCGGAGGGAACACTCGCTATAAAATGTGGACAAAGAGGAGAAGAAAGGTACGTGTACACATTGAAAATTTCATCTAGTCTACTTTCTTCCTTACACCATTGCCTGACTTTAGCATTAGAGTGCCTTCAACCACCACAATGGTGATCCCTGGCTCATCGATGTTCATTTTGTAGGTTCGAGATCAGCAAAAATGATTTTGGACGCATCAATTACATAGAAATTTAACTATATTCTCCAAGTCGTGTTTACTTTTGACATAAGTGAATGATATTGGCTAACACCTCACCTATTTAATTCATCTATATATGGGCTTGTATTTGTAGACAGAGAGATAACGATTTCTAATGAGAACATGTTTCATACTAAAGGTTTTATTTGTTGTGGTCAATGATATTAGTTACTAATATATGATGAATTTATGGTATTGTGTTGTTATTGTTCAATTCAATCTTCACACGTTATCAGCACGAGAAAGGCTTCAACATGGTCCCAAGCGGGCCAATGCTTAAACCACTGTTTAGTCTATAAGTCAAACGTCCAAGCCCAAATCACGCTAGCCCACGTGGCACGGATCTTGGAGTTTGGCCCAGGAAAATAAGGCTCAACCACAAGTCTCTAAGATGTCATATGCCCAAAATCCATGCGCACAACTCAATTTTAAACCAATCAAGTACTGGGTCCCAAACAGAGCCAAGTGTCGAAGAGACTTAGTCATGCACATGTAAGATTTTGGGCGAGGTCTCCTCCCTCCATCACGCGCTCGATAGCAGAGACAATCAGGGAAGGAACACTCGCTATAAAAAGTGGACAAAGAGGAAAAGAAATGTACGCATACACATTGCAAATTTCATCTAGTCTACATTCTTCCTTGCATTGTTGTCTGATTTTAGCTCAGAGTGCCTTCGGCCACCACAATGGTGATCCCTGGCTCACCGTTGTTCGTTTTGCATATTCGAGATTAGCAAGAATGATTTTGAACACATCAATTACATAGAAAATTTAGCTATATTCTCCACGTACTGTTTATTTTAGACGTAGGTGAATAATATTGGCTAACACCTCACCTATTTGATTCATATATATATGGGCTTGTATTTGTTGATAGAGATATAGGTTACTAATGATATTAGTTACTAACATATGATGAATTTATGGTATTGTGTTGTTAATGTTCAATTCAATCTTCACACGTTATCAACACTGAGCTATGCTATTAAGGTAATCTTATTTATCATTGCTTTCATTTTTATTCGAGCACATGGTGATATGTCCAAATATGTCCTTGCTGATCTTGAGCCTACAAAATGAGCAGTAGTTAGCTAGAGATCATCGTTGTAGTGGCCGAAGGCACTCGGATGCTTAAGGAAGATCACTACTACAAATATAGGCTTGCATAACGCTTAAAAATAGGCTTAGATAGCGCTCAAAAAAGCGCTATGCAAGGCGCGTACTTGAATAGCGCTATCTAAGCGTTGATTTTTTTTTAATTATAACTTCAATAGCGCCTTAGAAAGCGCTAATTTTTTTTTTTTAAAATAGCTTGAATAGCGCTTTGATGAGCGCTATTTAATTTTGTTGATTTTTTTTTATTAACTACCATAGCGCTTTTCCGGATGAATGTCCCAAGAAGTTCTACAATGTAAACTAAGAAGTTCTACAATGTAAATTAAAAAAATATTACGCTATTTAATTTTGGAAAGATTACACAGAATTGAATGAATGTCCCAAGAAGTTCTACAATGTAAACTAAGTGAAGCTTTCCAAGTCTGCTTCATAAATCATGGCTAGATCATTCTCTCTCAGAACTACCCGCATGTCTAACCTAATTAATTATTCTGCAATCCCTTGTAGGTCTTCCTGGAAGTTTGGCCCTCAATATGGATCCATCAGGAAGTACCAGCTTCTTCAATAAGTTGAAGTCATGGTGCCCAGGCTTGTCACTGCATGAAACAATACCAAAGATAAGAATCGACACATATTGAGTTGTCCATTGGCACAGAACATAGAAACTTTAGAAGATCATGATACCTGACATAAATAGCACAGCCTCCAATTGCGCGAGCTGCTCCATGGTATTCAGCCATTGGATGAAGGCTCTGGTGTAAAACACATTTCGTTAAAAATGGTGTTCTTAGATCGAAAATAAAACAAAGTTAAGACAAACAATCAAGAAAGTTATGGTTTAGCTCACATGAAACATGTCCCAATCTGGCTGCATAAACTCCCCAAGGAAGACAGTGTTGTTAAGCAACAGATGCAATATGAATCGTATGAGATGCTGGATTCTTTTTGGCCAGAAATCATCTGATGCTCTTATTACAGCTGTCCGCTTTGCACTAAAAACACAAAGTCACAAGATATATGGTCATCACATTCAAAAAAGACGATTTTCTTGTATATGATAAGAAAACAAACATTCCTTAAATTCCTAGAGGGAGCTGATACCTGTATAAACCATCTGTGTTATGACTCATGCAAGCGATAATTCCATTGTCGGGAAAGTTCTTAAAAATTGAAGATTCTAGTGCCTGATCATACTTTCTAGCAAGTTTTACTCTTCCTCCATGCCAAATTAACAAATACCAGAGGTCCTGGATAACTATTGGATTTCATGTAGTCAGAAATTATCAAATGCCCATGGATGATCTCATAATCTTAAGAATAAAAATAATAAAAAATAAAGCTGATCTAAAAGAAAACTGATTTAGAAATTTCAAATAAAAAACGAGCAAGTAGACTATCATGCATGATTATGCTCATTACTTAATGAAAATGCCACATGTTGATTGATTCACAAGTATAGGGAATATACAATGCCAAGACAAAAGTAACAAACAATTGAAAATGGACTTAGAGTCTTAACTATCACGATAACCATGAAGCTCCAAAAACATACCTGACCGGAATGGGCCCCAGACTCCCGGAATGAAAACTTTGCTTTGTGATATGGCCATATGGCAGGTAGATGTTCCACAGACCAGCACCATACGGTGGCATATAGCTTCTTTATCATGCTCTGTACGTCTGGAATCTGATGCAGGTACACTTTCCATAACCCCCACGCCACCAGCATGAGCATCGATCAATGAAGTCCCAACAGGTATTCCTGCTTGCAGATTCAGCTCCTGAAAATTTAAGTTCCCTTCTAAGACAAAAAGCATACTGAAGATATAAAGTAATGATGATAATCTCAGCATAATCACCCTCAGAAGCCCACAGAAAAGAAACTCTCGATTTTATAAAATTAATGGACCTCAAAGACCTCAAAGGGAGCGCCACTTGAGATCAATGTGAATTCTTCACTACTAAGTTTCTTGCCTTCGCAGCAGTTGGCTTCAGACCAGAACCTAAAGGATGGCCAGGAAACGCAACACTTCTTCCTATTGGCATTTATGAAGGTCATTAACTGCAGCAATTAAAAAAATAGTATAGTATATATTACAAAATGCAGTTTCATTCAGTGTATATACAAACCTTGAGAACCATTTCTTATTAACAAACTATAAGAGGTGATAATGCTTATGAAGTTCTCTTAAATTTCCGCAAACCTAATAATGCACCAAACACGTAAGAAATGGTGCGGTGAAGAAATAAATTTGTAATGGAAGAAAGGAATTTAGCCATGCATGAGTGTATGTGGCATCATTAGTATGACAGTTACATCCCTTGCATGCACTATAACTCAACAATGATATCATAGCATGAAATGCCCTCCCTAGCAATTTTAGCATGATGACCCTCTACAAGGTCACCCAGTCCAATCTCCTCCCAAAACTCATCGTCCCATCCACAGGCTTCCATCACTTCAGAGTAAAATATTAAAATCCAGCTCAAACCATAGAACAAATATGACAAGTTCAACAACAGGGGAACTACACAAGAAGCTGAAGTTGAAACAGAATAGATTGGAAAATATTGTAAGGAGAAGCATGGAGCTGGGGAATTTACCAAGAGAGCTGTCAAGCTCAAGAAAGAGCTCATTCAAATGGTCACGCTTTAGTTTCTCCCTTTCAGCCTTGTGAATTTTTTTAGGAACTTTTGCATGATTCTTTTTGTTAGAGAAAGTCCTGCAAACACAGCACAGCACAGCAATTCGCAAAGCTCCAATCAAATTTATGCAACGACAGGACATGTATTATATAAAGATAATCCAGATCATGCTTACACATACGTTTTCTATGCATAAACGAATTACTGTTGCATAAGGCTAATCATGCTAAAATGTAAAACAACCAATTAGCATATATAGCAAGAGAGTATGTTGGACTGCATATCGCACGAAAACTGCAAGGTATAGTAGAATGATTAGTGCCAAGAAAAGTGTTGTTCCTCAATGCCACTTTTCCATGCCATCTAGACCCCAAACTTGTATTTTATTTCCTACAGTTTCCAATCCAGGCCTGTCTGATTTGGTGTCTTAACCTCCCCAAAGGTTCAAGTCGTCCTAGTACTCAAAATCGGGCAACACGAACTCCTCAATTGTAAGGTTCTCTAATCGATATATGCAAATCTCCCATCCAATCAATTGATAGAATGTGATCAAGGGATATGCATACAAATCAGATAATTATATTTTGATGTAAAGAATATCATTATGTCTTCCACATTGACAACATGCTCAGTCATCAGAATACTAAAAGGACTGATTCTTTTAGGTCATATATATTAATAGGGCTAACAATTACAGAGCTGATACTCGAGCTTGACAATGTTGTATTAGTGCTTTCCATGATAATACATGCACTGTCAGTTCTAACTAACAAAGTAAAATAGTCTTAATTAATTACCTGCATAGCTCCCTCCAATGATATATAAGTCGCTGGTCCTGAAGTGCGAGAACCTCTTGAACCACTTGACTAAGAACATATAGGAATCTTGGCTTGTAGATTACAACAATTTGTTAGATAATGCAATTTCAAGAGTAACATTTACTCTCTAATTCTTACTGTGAAACAAGACTTGGATTGGAACAGTTTTGTAGTAGCAAGTCTTTCAATTCTCACAAGTTTGGAATCAAACATCTAACTACACTCAAACCCAAAATATTATCAAAAGCTAGATTTTATGGCATTTACATTTTGAAACTAAAGTTGCAACATACACCCATTCATACAAGTTAAGGAAAAAAAAATATTTTGTCCAAATTCATTTCGCTTGTCACAGAATTGACTTGAGTTGTAGAACAACAACAATCATCTAGATTCTCAAAAAACTTCACCTCTCACCAAAAGAATCTTTAGAAATGGCTAGTTTTTAAGGAATGACGCATATCAGAAGGAATTTCATGCACAATAATTTCATATGGATTTCTAGAAAAATCCACAACAAAATAAACGATACAATAGCAAAAGAATCCATATTGTAATAGAAGTTCGAATATGTACTTTCTGTATAAGGAGAAAGAGCAGTGTGTGAGGTTGAATTCTGAAACAGGATAAAATTTTATTTGAAACATTGATATTCCCTTACTTTTATAACTTGCATGTAAAAGAAAATTGTTTACTTCAAGTAATTGAAGCATCCCTTGTTCGAAAAGTTGATCATTGACTGAAACCATAATATAAATTAAGGACAACCATGATAGTATAAACCTATTATGAAAATATGTACACGATATAAAAATTGGACTCACATGTTCTTCTGTCACCCGTTGTATTATAGTCAAGAGAATAATTGGAATACGAGAAACCCACACCCGCTGGAGACTCTAAAACAGCATGTTTGCAACTGTAATAACAAAGTTAAAAAAAAAAAAAAATACAAAGTTAAGACAAACAATCAAGAAAGTTATGGTTTAGCTCACATGAAACATGTCCCAATCTGGCTGCATAAACTCCCCAAGGAAGACAGTGTTGTAAGCAACAGATGCAATATGAATCGTATGAGATGCTGAATCTTTTGGCCAGAAATCATCTGATGCTCTTATTACAGCTGTCCGCTTTGCACTAAAAACGCAAAGTCACAAGATATATGGTCATCACATTCAAAAAAGACGATTTTCTTGTATATGATAAGAGAACAAACATTCCTTAAATTCCTAGAGGGAGCTTGATACCTGTATAAACCATCTGTGTTATGACTCATGCAAGCGATAAATATAAACCACAAATTTTATTTGTATTTTCAACAAATACTCTACCATCACATATCAAAAGACCCCAAATTATAAACCACGTCACATAAACAAAAATCCCATCTTAGCATTATAATCAAAATTGCATAATAGAACAATGCATGGGAATCAAATTTACAACAGACAAACATCAACAGAAAAAAGGGATGAGTTTCTTACTCAAGTTTTCCAACTGGAAAGACGCGGCGACTCCCAGTGTGATCCGATCTGACACCAATAAAAGCTCCATTAATCAAATCTCCACAACCAGCCGGAGTTAGATCAATATTTTCATGAACACCAGACAATATACAATTGTCCAAAACCACCAAATTCCCATCATCAGACACATCAATCCCAACCCCCACTGTCATCTTCTTCACCAAAATCAAAACCCCACACTCACAAATGGATCAAAAGGGGGTTAAACCCCACAATCTACTAATCAAAACTAAATCTTGAAAAAACCCAAATGTTCAATCAGACCCCCAAAACAAAAAACACAAAACACAAATCACAAAACACCAACAGTGATTGAGTGAGAGTCGAGCGAGAGAGACGAACCTGGTCCTTACCCTGCGACTCCTCGGTTCCTCGCCTCCTCGCCTCCTCTGGTTCCTCGCCTGAGTCGCCTCCTTCCTCGGTTCCTCGCCTGAGTCGCCTCCTTCCTCGCGTCCTTCCTCGGTTCCTCGCCTCCTCGATCTGGTTCCTCGCCTCCTCGCCTCTGTTCCGTCCCTCCTCTCTGTGTTTGAAAAAATGGCAAAAGCAAAACCAAAATACATGTGGTCGAGATTTAGGTTTTTATTAGGGCTTTTGATATTAACCCTCCGATCATATCAAGATCTTAAAAAACGAGATTTAATTTGATATTTGAAGCGCTATACAAGAGGAAAGTAGCATAGCCCTTTTAAAGCGCTATGCAAGCACTTTAAAAGCGCTATTGTAGTTTTGATAACGTTTTTTCACATAGCGTTTTTTAAAGCGCTATCTAAGACATAATTAAGATAGCGCTTAACTGAAAAAAAAATTTAAAAGCGCTATTGTAGCGTTTTTTTTTATTATTTTTTTTTAAAGACAAATAAGCGCTATCCTAGCGCCCACTTGGATAGCTCTTTAAAAAAGCGTTATCTAAGCTAATATTTGTAGTAGTGGATATTGATTCAAGGAAGAGTGAAGACTAGATGTAAAGTGTATGCGTACATTTCTTTTTCCATTTTCTAACCTTAAGTAATGAGTGTTTCCTCCACAATTGCCCCTGGTATTGAGAGCGTGATGGGGGAGAAGATCTCGCCCAATATCTTACTCGTGCATGATTGAGTCTCTTTGGCACTTGGCTCTGTTTAAGATCCAATGCTTGATTGGGCTAAGAGTTAATTTGTGCAAGTGGATCTCGAGCCTATAACAACTTTGAGATTCATGTTCATGCCTTATTGTTCTATCTGAGCCAAGCTCTAAGACCCGTGCCTCTTGGGCTAGCGCGACTTAGGCTTGGACACCTAACTTACGGATTGAAGAACAGTTTATGAATGGGTTCGCTTGGGACCATGTTGTAGCCTTTCCCGTACTAGTGTTAGCCCATGCCACGTGTACGACTATGATCGAGTGACTGTTCGATGTCTCATCAAAAGGAATGTATTTTCTACCTCAAAATTTATTTCAAATTATTCCGCATTCAATACATCATTGCAACTAATTTGATATCCCGTTGACAATTTAACTCATGAATGATATTATAGTTGTGTCACATTTTATGGATGTTATTTCGTTCAAAATAAGATCCTATGTAAATTAGATTTGCATGTGAAACGTGCATACATATATCTAATTTTTCTTTTCTGAAAATTAAATTCTATGCACCTAATCATATCCTCGGTATTCTAAATCAGACACGGAATTTTCTACATGAGATATGATTTTGCATGTCTAGTTCCAAAAACAGGGATAATACAATGAGTTTTTTTAAAAGCAAATGTTAGGGTTGAAAAAAAACTGACCAAATCGATTAGAGCAATAGAACCGATCAAAATCGAATCGATTGGTTCGGTTTAAATTCAGTTCGGATCGGTTTCGGTTTTAAAAATTCAAAATCAAATTGGTCGGTTAGATTTTTGATTTCTATGTGTTTTAACCAACCAAATCGAATCGATCGAATATATATAATAATAATATATATTTGATATAAATAAATATATAATATGTTTAAAATAGTCGGTCGGTTCGGTTTTATTTCTGTTTTGGTTCGATTTTAGTCGGTTTGGTTCGGTTACGGTTTGTAGAAATTAGAATTGGTTTGATTTCGAATCGGTTTTGTTAATGGTCGGTTCAGTTTTGGTTTGAAAATTTTAAAACCGACCCGACGGTTCTGTTTTCAACCCTAGCAAATGTATTTGTACTAATAATTGGGTTCTAGACATCTTACATCTCACTAGAGATTTCCTATACACTAAAAGTGTATCACGATGCTAACATGAAAACCTTGATGTTATTATGAACTTCATTAATTATGTCATTTGCACAAATTCAACTATTGACATATTGACATTGACATTCATTTATCTATCTTACATTTCAGATAGCCTTTTCACTGTTCATGAATAGTGCTCACTCTCTGTTTGTCCTACGTGGCTGTTGGTAGAACTTAAGTGAAATAATACACCCTCGATGCTTTCCTCTCCCTCTCTTCCTCTACCCAAACCCCTCCCACCCAAACTCTCTCCTTTCTCGAAGCAGGGAAGAAGAATGACCAAAGAAGAAGAGGGTTTCGAGTTTTTTTTCCTTCTTCTTCTTTGGTAGATCCTTCTTCTTCTTTGGTAGATCCTTCTTCTTCTTTACCTCTCCTCTTCTTCTTGAGATCTGAAGATCCTTTTTTTTTTTTAATACAATAAGCAAGCGTTGAATTCGTTTCCTGCAACCGTCATCACTCCATATCCTTTCTTCTCTTCTGAATCAGACCCCCAGGTTAGTCTTCATTTTTTTTATGAAAAATTTTTTTGGTCTAAATATTTGTACATTTTAATCAAAACTAATAAGTAGGTATCTTTAGTTTTGGACCAAATCAATGTTTCCAACAATGGGTTGGCGTTGATTGTGGAAGATGAAGTGTTTTTCTGATGATGAATGTTAGATGGGTTTTTTTAATGGTGAATGTTGATTGGGGTGAGTCTAAATTTGAGTTGTTTTTGGTTTCTACATTTGGTTCATACATTTTTATCAGTTAATTAGTTTATGATTTTATTTTTTCAGATTAAACTAATGGATGGGTCTTCTATTGGTTTGGGGTAGATTTTTGTTGTAGTTGAAAGTTTGGTGGGCTGAGATGGGCTGATTGAATTTGGGTTTGGTTGTTCTCTGAAAAGGAACACTAGGAATTTTAGAGAAGGGCCTAATTTTTTTTTCAGCTCTCTTTTCTCCTCACTCTCTCCTTTCATTCTTCGATTCGGTGGAGGAGGAGGAGGAGAGGTGAAGCCGAAGAGGAAAATAAAGACGCCTTTGCAAATAGAGCTGGTGAGTGATTGATTGGTTGAAGATTTTGTTTTGATTTTGTGTGTTTTTAAGTTTTTAATTTGATTGTTTGTTTAGGGTTTTGATTTGTATGTTTTTAATTAGAAACAGTGGAGACTTATTCGCTGGAATCGTTGAAGGCGGAACTGTCGGTGAAATTCGGAAGCAAGAGCTATAGAGTTTGTTGACGGTGGAGCGTATTAGAGAAGTTGGTCCGATACTTGGGATGGAGTTTGATCCATTGCCACCTGGTGCTTTTGGTGCACTAATAGGTATGACACGACAATTTTCATATTTGAGTTGTTTTTCTTATTGATATCATGCAATGCATCTTTAATATCTATAGCGTACTGGGTATCGTAGAGATTAATTTGGTGTTGTTTTTTTAAATGGGTTCAAAGAGATTCAATAGTCGTAAGATTCATGCAGCGTCTCTCAATCTCCAATAGTCGTATAAACCCAATTGCAATTATTCAATAATTCTGTGAAAGCACGATTTACTCTGTAGTAGTGCCAACGGCACGGGTATTACACTAGTACTATACATAATTTCTCATTTCTCTTATAGCGCACAACTCGTGTTTATGGCCTTACCGATTTTAAATATGGTCTTTAAGTTTTCTGATTGAACATGACATATTTGTCCATCACCTTTGGTATAATTTTGCACTTACCAATGATGTTTGACTTCAAACATCGTTGCTAATGTTCTACATCCTCACCTTATAATTGGTGGCATATGTTGTATCTGGTAGATATGCACTCAAATTGCTATAGGTAAAAGATGTCTTAAAACAAGATTAGTTTATGGGCCTAAAGCAATGTCATCTAATTAATTTTGGGGTTTAAGATAGAATAATTATTAGTCTGGTCTAATTTCGTTTTGTCACATGACCTGTGGTGTCATTGAGACAAACTTGTGATTAGTTGTTGGGCCTGGATTGGACCTAGATTTGTTAATTTTTTGACTTGGACTAATATCATTTATTTGGTTAGATTTTGGATTTTAGAAAGTAGTAGATTTGCTAATTGTTTTCTAAAACTTGCATTAAACATTGACAAATGAATTTTCAGAATCGCGACCTTATACTTGATTATCTTAGTATTCAAGCTTATACTCTGTGGTATTGAAACCTGAAGTTTCATATATTGTTTGGCTAAAAGGTTTATAAGCACATTATTCATGTATATCATTTATGCATCTTCTCTCATAAATGCTTGCAAAACTAAAGTTTCAAACCTTATTTTCAATAGAGGGAATTATACCAGGATTTAATGTCAAATCCCATTAATTAGCAAATTAAGAAAAACACTTTTACTTTTTATTCATTGAATTTTCTCCCGAAAATTGAGAACCTTATTTTACTTATTGTTTTGAATTAGTGACTTATCTATATATAACAACAAAAACAATGTTAAGGATCTAATACAAAATTATGGTCCCTGGTATTTCTTTCAATAAATGCCAATTTTAGCTGCCATAAAAATAGAGGCAGAGAATATGTAAGAAATAAATATCGTATAGTGTGAGGCAACTCTATAAGAGATATTTATTAGCCACAGTAACCACCCGAGTAGAAATGGTTAAACCCATGATACTCCACGTCTAATACATATTTTCAAAGCCACCGAAAGTGGTTTGCAATACTTGCTACAAGAAATGAAGTTCCCCCTAAAATTTATCTAAGCTCTAGTATATATATATATATATACACCATAAATGATGACATTGAAATATTTGCGCATTTTAATCCCTCAAATTTTTGTACGATTTAATACTACTTGTGAAACATATGCAGTATATTTTGATTTATTTATTTATTTATTACATTAAATTTTCCTTTTTAGAAAGTATGGTTCATAAAATACAAATAATGAATGGTGATATATATTTAATTAATAGTTGATGTAGTTGATTCCTGCTCTCCTTTTTCGCTGCTTACCTAGACCAGCACAAGTAGCACACGTGAGCCAAGGACCACCGTGTGGCGACCGATGACATTCTAAAGCTTAAGTTGTAAATTGAGTTTTTATAACATACCTTAGTTCATCAACCTTATCTTCCTTTTATAGTGTGAGAGGCTTTGTTCGGCTAGGCCTTTGGAGCCATAGTTTAGGGATAAAGATAATGTTGGAGATCTTTTCCTAATTGGGAGTTGTAAATGTGGGATAGTTTCCTTACACAACTCGTGCTCCTAGATGTACCGGAGAGGTTTTTTTTTTCTGAGTGTTGTCCATGCAAAGAAGTTTTTCTGCCCGACTTATACTCTAGTATTTGTTTCCTAGTCTGATCCAGTGTGTTGCTGGCCTGCTAGTCTTGGGTAGATATCTCAGATACTTGCCTTAGATGTCTTACGAGTATTGACCTAACCGCATGACGTGTGGGCTTAATGTTTCATTGCAAGTCGGATCCGATTGTTTGGATCCTTCCCATAATGGGCTTAGTGTTGTTTGGGCCTAACTGGATTGAGCATGCAATCAGGCCTGCTTTGTTCTGTTGACGAGATTATCATGACACGAGTATGGTGTTGATCAGATGACAGTTTGATGTATCATCAGCTACTCCCCCAAGTTGGTGGGCCGTCTTATCAGGCCATTAGGTCATTTATTGAAGCAACTGTGCAATCATGATGGGTAAGTTTGAGTTGTTTTCTCAAGTGGCAAATTTCATTAATTGAGCGTGCGCCCGCTTGAAATAACGAAAAACGGGATTTCAGTTTTCTATATACATCTCCTGCCTGTGGGGTATAACTCATTTACTCTTTCGATCTCAGAGATTATGTTTTACCGTATTGCCTTTTATGCTTTTGACTTTACTTAATCTTCGTATTCGAAAGTTTGTACTTTCTTTCATGGATGACCAAAATCAACTTCCTAATAAATTGTTTGCTATGGGCAATAAGTTTTTTTAGGAGATGTTGCTCTCTGAATTTGATCTGAAAGTCCTCCGTAAAACATACGGGATTCCTAATGATCTGGTGCTCTTCACTCTAAGAGCCCATTTGACGCCATTGTCCTTTCCTAAAGAGTTTATCTGTCTTCACCGAGGCACATCTTTCCTATTATCAAGGAGATTTGGGAGTTCCTGGTGTACCTCAGTATTGCACCTACTTAACTTGTGTCAAACGGGTATAGGACTGCAATTGCCATTTTAATTAGGGCTAAGGACTCCGGTGTCCGAGTGTCTTCGAGAGTGATGAAGTTGCTTACTTCTACTCATATAAACGAGCACGATGTGTGGGTGTTGACGTCGCAAGACTGCTTCAGCAAACTATCTGATGATTTTAAATCTGGGCAGAAGTTCTGTTTCATGGATCCCACGGACTCGACATACTTTGAGTTTGCTGGTCGTCCGGTTGAGCGTGAATTTAGACCATGAATAAGTTGACTCTTCTTTTGGTCTTGCTTGTGTTAACTGCATATTAGATTGACCCTTTGTGATTTTTTCAGGGAGATTCCCAACTTCACCACTTTCTATTGAAGATAAAATAACTTTGGATGCATTCTGCGACATGCCTTGTCTAGAGGTAGAGGATGTCATTAAGTTTTCTAATGTCGAGCACAACAGATTATGAACTCATTGGCGTGTGGGTCCCACTCTTTTTTGGGTAAAAAATCCAAAGCCCGAAGGTGTGTTTGTTTCGAGGAAAAGAAAACTTTCCAAGATCAAGGTTCCAAGCCCTTCGAGGAGGGCAGAAATAGATGTGCATCTGAAGTGGTCTCGTACTTTGCCTAGATCTGTCTGCAGGCGCTTGGCTTCTTCCAAAGGACATGATGTTGTCAGGCAAGTGTCGGATGATACTGTTGTTTCTGAGCAGCGTGATGCTCAGGCAGTGGCCCCTATATCCCTTCCTGAATTGGAGAGGGAGTATCTGCAAATGATGGGCGTGGAGGATGTGACCAAACTGAGCACCAAGCAAGTAGAGTTTCTGAATAAAATGTTGTTTCAGGCTGGCATGGAAGCTTCATCTGGTTGACCCTTTTCAATAAAAAAAAACTTTGAGCTCCGCCTTTCTGTGGATCATTAACTCGCTGAAGATTCGTCCAATCGTCGATGCCATGGTGAAGAGTCCCTTTCCTGTCACTCGTGTTGTGCTCAATCTCGTTCCCGTCCTCATATTGAATTGACGACGGGTCCAAGGAATAATTTGCTTCCCGTTTTTCCGCCATTTGATTTCGGATAGGTGCGTGAAAAATTGTTGATTATTGCGGGCAAAGGGAAGGTTGTAGATGAGGGCCCTGATGTAGTGAACACGGCCAAGGGCGATGCTGGGGTGATTTCGATTCGGAATGATCTTCATCCAGATGCTCGGATCGGTATGTTTGCTCTAGACGTAATAAGGATGAACAACCAAGCTTAGTATCAAGAAGATTGACATCTCATACGCTTTGAGGAAGCATATCAGCAGGTGAAATGACTAGCTGGCAAACCGTGCTCGAGAGCTAGTGGGGGGACACTAGGAGAGTGTATGGATAAAATACAGAAGCATCTTGTGCTAGGGATGTCACACCTGAATAAGTGGCCGCATTGGGAACTGAAGTTGAGGCCGCTTGTGAGAGAGTATATACTATGGATCGAGTGTTTGCAAACTTGCATAAGTCGTATTCTAATGTTTTCTACGAGATTGAGTTGTTGAAGAAGCAACTTGAAGTTTTCTCAGATGTTGGAGCGGAGTCCTAATCTATTAGGTCAGAGGCTCAGAAGGTTCGCTTGGAAGCGCTTGAGTCCGACTTGGCGGGGGAAGTGTCCACAATGGATCGGTTCGAGAATGAATTGGACCTTGTCCATCGTGACTTGTAGCTTGCCAGTGGGACAATGGTTGAAGTACAGGCTGAACTGTGAGCTCTATTTGCTGAAGGGATTAATAAGGAGTCTGAATGGACTGTCCGATATCAGCAGTTGGAGGCTGACTTTGAGTTTAATGCCAAGAGTGTGCGGACCGCTGAAAAGCAGTTCCTTCTGACGTATCATGAGCTGAATCTTGTTAATGAGAAGCATGTTGTTGGGGGAACTGGAGCCGATGGAGCAAGAGCTTGCTAAATCAAAAAGGCGCGAGGCGAAGGCACGTTTTAGTTCAGCAGAGTCGTGCATGGAAGACTAGAGTTGTTGCATTTGATGAAGGAAAAGCATCCCGACTGTGATCTCTTTTATTATAAAGAGATTGCATATGCATAGTTTGGAGCAACTTCCGATTCGTCTGAAGAAGAAGGTGACGCTGATGAGGGGGATCAAGGGGCAACACCTACAGATGTGCCTCCTGCTTCTTCCTCTACTAAGTCTGGTTCTATTGTATCTGAATTTTCTCCTGATGAAGGTGAATCTTGTACCTTCTTTGTCTTATTTCAACATTAATTGTCAAACGATAAGCCCTGCTGGGCAAGGAAGCTTTGTGATTGGTCTATTGTTGAGAGTTCTGACTTCTTGTGTTGCAATAGTTTGTGCAATTCTAGTCAGATTCCTTTTTAGATATCAGGGAGTGTAATACACTGCATGTTTGGCGGCTGTTTAACCAGTAGCTGTTGTTGTTGTTATAAGCGAATTAGTCAAACTGTGGTCCCAGCACATGCACCATTGTGGATGATTGGATAGTAGTCCTTGCGGGTCATTTGGGTCGAGTTTTCAAAATTCTGACTAGAATTTGGCTTGTCTTTATTGCTATTAGTAGAATATTCTTAATTGGACCGGGGTTTGTTATTGCTAGTTATAACTTACTAAACCTGGGGTCAAGTTTCGGCAATCATGGTGGTCCCTGGCAAACCATCTTGATCAGGCGTCAAGGGTAATGACTAGACTTCAACTTTGCAACCCATCTTGATCAGTTCATGGCAGACTATCAATTAGAGCAAACTAGAAGTTATCATCGTCAATGGTTTCACTAAACTTTGGTGGGGTTCGACGATCATCGTATGTAGTTAGCCATTGATCCATAGCAAGCCATCTTCACCAAGCTACATGAGCACTGACTAAGCTCTCACTTTCTAGGCATTCATATTCCGCTCGCAGTGAACTAGGCTTGGAGATGACCAAAACCATTGTCATCAGAGTCCACTGACTAAGCTTTGGTCGGTGTTCGGCGATCATTGTTTGCGTACAAGTAGTGACCCTTGGCAAGCCATCTTAACCAGACCTCGAGAGCGTTGACTAGACTCCCACTTTCTAGGCCGTCGGAATCTTTTATTTACGGACTAAGCCTCGAGCAGACCAAAAGCCATTGTCAACGGTCATCACCGAGTAAGTCGGGTTTGGTCATTATTGCCCATGTTTGGACAATGATCCCTGGAAAACAGTATTGATCAAGCATTAGAGTGCTGACTAAGCTGCCACTATCTAAACCGTTGACACCCATTTAATTTAACGGAATGGGAGTTGGAGCGCACTAAAAGCTATCGTCATAGGTCGAAACGGACTAAGATTTGGTTAGGTTCGATGACCATTATCTATAGTTAGACAATGGTCCCTGGAAAGCCATCGTAGTCAGGTATTACAAAGGCTGACAAAGCTCCCACTTTCTAACCCGTCGTGATTCGCTTTTGGGTGGCTAGGTGTTAGAACGGACTAGAAGCTATTGTAATCAGTGGGAGCTAATTAAGTGATGGTCAAAATAAGATTTTTGGGCGTGTAAGTCTGACTTGGGTGTCCTAACTTACTTTGCTTGCTTGACGGTCTGATTCCAGAGTCGGATTGATTGATCAGACTAATAATTGATTGACCGGCTTTAATGAACAACAGCGGAATAATAATTGGGTTGACGCCTTGGATTTAATGATAATACTCTGTAGGCGCTCTCCTTGTTCTGTGGGCGCTTAGGGCCTTCGTTGTTTGTTCCTTTGCATGTGCTGGGTGAATCTAGTAGGCATAAGCTTGGGCCCATTAGTAGAGGAGCCCAATTAGAAAAAAATATTTGTTGATCAACGTGCTAGGGATATGACGCATATTGCGAGACGATTCAATATCAATTACTCCTGCTTGCAGGGTCATTAATTTGAAAGATGTCGACTTGTGTAGTTGCAATTGGAACGATTGTTTTCTCAATTTCTTGTACAACATTTAATGCTGAAGTAATTGTTGGATGATGCTGTTTTGTAAACCATCACACCTATATATAGGTTGGTTATTATGCGTTCAAGCATTGAAATGAGAGTGGTAGAGCATGTTAATCAAATGCATCTTACCAGAGAATTTGCTTTGGGTTTTCCAAAGGTTGAAGGAAGATATCCCTCATTAGA
Source organism: Berberis thunbergii (assembly GCA_003290165.1). NCBI lineage: Eukaryota > Viridiplantae > Streptophyta > Magnoliopsida > Ranunculales > Berberidaceae > Berberis > Berberis thunbergii. Next base: position 21,171 of record QNQO01005260.1, read on the forward strand.
GTCTTCGAATGTTTTGACATTTGCGCGAATGAATCTTGTTAAGACTTGTTATTATGCGGTGCCGCCTGATATGGGTGAGCATCAGATTGATCCTATGAGATCTTGTAATATCTTCTTCCATTGTGAAGAAGAGTTACAGGCTTCCTCTCGCGGGTCAGGTCTGTCTTCCATCTTTCGGTACTCAAGCACTCTCTCATCCGTTTACTGTTGTCGAGGGATTGTCCTTACGGCTAGTTTATGTTTCGTGGGAGCGTTGGAGGTCGTGACTCTTGTTCCCGAGGTGGCATATCTGTGTCACCCTAGGCATTACACATTTGAGAGGCGTCCCCATTTGGCAGCATTGTGGGACCTCAATGATCTTGTTGCTTCAGGACTTACATCTATTCCTCTTCACGAGGCAGACTGGCGAAGCAAAGAATCGAGGGAGTACTTGCAGCCTTATTCAAGTATTTTGTTTATTACTTTCAAATAGTATTTGTGGGGTGATTCGACGGAGCAATGAATTGATGCAGATTCGACTTTGTTGTTCCTTCAATTTCTGTTGCGAGAGCTTTATTTTCAACACCTTATCTTCTGGAGGCAGATTAGCAGATCGGAGTCTCTACCCTTGTCTCAATGGATAGATACTTGCATCGAACTTAGATACTTGTAGTGTATAAATTGATGTACTAGTTGGTCAACAAGCTTTGTAATAACTCTCCTTGCAATCAGAAAATTTTGTTTTAATTTTCGAATGCGTCTTATGCGAACAACTCTTCTAAACTGAAATGAAAAACTAGAAAACAAGAAACAAAATCAAAACAACAAATAATTTAACTCTGAGTGGTGACTGAGTTAATCTGGCCATGAAGGAGGCGCAAATGGTCCGAACTTAGGTTGCATGGTCCCATTAGCGAAGGTTTTTTCTAGGCTAACGAAGTTACTGAATAGTGGACTTCGTGCTGGCCGACAATTCCTTGCTGATTAACAACTCTTGTAGTTGGTGCCCGTTTGGTGAAGTATCGTTACTGAGCTCTTTATTAGTTTGGATTGCGCTGCTAGCTCTGACTTCTAGATTTTTGCATAGTTGCTCTTTGGTTATCTAAGTTCCTCCCCCCTCATAGAGTGATTCTCCTCTTTTGTCTAGGCCTGATGCCTGACATGTTGGTTTTGTAGGCCCAAGCTGTAATTGGCAATAATTCATCTACTTAAGAGCTGCATAATGTCAATCTCTTATTGCTTGTTGAGCTCCTCAAATAGTTCCTTGGGCGTGGTTGGTTGTATATTTTATGCATTGGTGCAGAGTGGAAACCACTGCTTCCATATGATGAAGCCACGCCCTTCTCAGAATAATGTTGTAGGTGGATGGAACGTTAACTACCCTGAACTCTTCGACAAGTTACTTCCATAGTTGTGGCTCTCCTGCCACAACCATTATATTGATTTTTCGGATGGGGAAACACTTTTCCCCGCTGAATTCGACCACGGGGTGGGTGGTGGGCGTTAAGTCTTTCCCTTGTAGTTGCATGTTGTGGAATGCACTGAAGAACATGACATTCAATGAGCTTTCAGTGTCCACCAAGGCCCTCTTTACCTCCCACTTAGCGATAAGGACGAAAATGACCAGGGCATCATTGTGAGGAGATTGCACCCCTTGGAGATCCCTTTCCATAAATGTTTATGATGGGATTGGGCTGCGAACTCGTGCGTGCTGCACTTTTTGGCCCTCATACTGAGATGGTGTCTGCATCTCGGTCAGTGTCCTCTTTCGGGACCCGTTTGATTGCTCCCCTTCGGGACCAACCTCGTGAAGGACATAAATGATTCCAGGAGCTTCCTTTTCAATCTCCTTGACAATGTCTACTCTTTATAGTGCTCGGCCCTACCTCTTGTCCAAGCCTAGGAACTTCTTAAGCTTGCATTTCTTGATCCAATACTCGACTTCTCCTTTAAGGTTTTTGCAATCCTCTGTATCATGTCTGCCTTCTTTGTGGTAGGTGCAATATTTTTGTTGTCGCGTCGAGCGAGGGCTCCTTGATGCTTAGGCGTCCATTTCAGCACTTCCCAATCCTTGATGAAATCAAGGATGTTGGATAGACTGGTATTAAGAGGGGTGACAAAGCAAGACTTGACGTAATTAGAGGGCTTGTCCTGCCTTGTGCGGCTCGAATCGGTTTTATTTTCCGTGTGGTTCTTCTTGTTATCGTCATTGTCCTCTTTCTTCTTCCCCTATTCCCTGTCCTTTGGACAAATGGTTTCTTCTTTGACTATGTTTCTCTCTTGGCGGCAAACATTTCGTCCAGAGTGATGTATTTTTGGGCATCTCTGAGCAAGTCTGTCATATTGGTTGGGGGTCCAGGGTAAGGAAGTCATAGAACTTGCCTCTTCTCAAACCCGAAGTGAAAGTCGTGTCGGTGATGTCATCACTACAGCCGTTAATGTGGGTAAACTCATTGTTAAAATGAGTGATGTACTCCCTCAACGTCTCATTTTGTTTATGCTTTAGGGTCAGCAGATAATATGGGCCCTTCCTGAGCCGTTGGTTGTCCATGAAATGTTGGAGGAACGCCAATGCCAACGTCCGGAATGAATCGATGGGTTTCGGAGGAAGGCTGTGGAACCAAGTCAGTGCTGACATCTTTAGGCTTGTAGGGAATGATCAATACATTATCGCATCAGACCCTTCCTTGAGCGCCATAACGTGTTGGAAGTGGCTCAAGTGATTGGACAGATCTCCTGTCCTGTCGTAAAACTCCAACTTTGGTGGTGTGTATTTCTTTGGCAGCGGTTCGTTCATGATATGATCCATGAATGGAGAGACCATGAGAATAAACATTACGTCTGGGTTTGTGGCCCCATTGCAGATGGGGTTGTGTGATACATGCCTGTCGGCTATGGACGTTGGGTTTCTATTGGTTGCTTTTCTGCTTCTTATCCATTGAGAAGCTATTGAGGCAGTGCGACTCTTATGAACATGCTCTCTAGAATTCTCTAGGGACTGGGCCCTTCGCTGCTCACAATCTCCTTCTGCAGGTGGAGGATTCCGCTGTTTGAGTGCCTCTAGCATTTATGCAATTTGCTACATCTATGTTGAAAGTAGGTACACCTGGGTCTGCTGCGACAACCACTGGCGTAGGGGTGGTGGTAGTGGAACATGCGATGTTCTACCGGTTTGAGCATTTGAGGGTTCCGCAACATCTCCATTGTTGTGAGGCCTTGTTGTCACCATCTTTTTTATTATCTGCAAAAGGTGGTGTTATTGCTTTCTTCAAGGAACTCAGTCATTCTCCACAGACGGCGTCAAGCTGAAGTAGTCGATTCATGCTCTCCTTCCTCACTGCTTACCAAGACCTGCACAGGTAGCACATGTGAGCCAATGACCACCATGATGCACCCGATGACACTCCGATACTTAAGTTAGATAAGGCTTAGGGAGGCTTAAATCCATAAATTGGGTTTCTGTAGCATACCTTATTTCCCTTTTATAGTGTGAGAGTCCTTGTTCGACTAGGCCTTTGGTGGCATAATTTAGGGAAAGAGATCTTGCTGGAGATTCTTTCCTAATTGGGAATTGTCCATATGAAATGGTTTCCCTAGACGACTCGTGCTCCTAGATTTGCGGGAAAGGTTTCCCTTTCTGAGTGTTGTCCATGCAAGGAAGTTTTCTTGCCCAACTTATACTTTAGTATTTGTTTCCTAGTTGGATCCAATGTGTTGTTGGTCTGCTAGTCATGGGTAGATATCTCAGATACTTGCCTTAGAGGTCTTATGAGTATTGGGCCTAACCGCGTGACGTGTGGGCTAAATGGCTTATTGCGATTTGGACCCGACTATTTGGATCCTGCCAATAATGGGCTTAGTGTTATTTGGGCCTCGCTAGATTGAGCATGCAAACGAACCTGCTTTGTTCTATTGACGAGATCATCATAACACGTGTACGGTGCTAATCATAAGATGGTTTGATGTATCATCAATAGTCATTAATCATAATATATTGACAAGTCAAAAAATTTCTCAACACTACCTTTGAGACACAACAAGTGTTTATCATGGCTAAACTTATGCAAATTAGTGGAGGCTATGACAGAGGCTATCCGAATCGTTGAAGGCTTCAGAAGAGCCCACCTTCTATAACTAAATTATACATTTAGTTAACCAACATGCGTTATATTTTCACAGATTCCGAAGAAACTTGCTTAGTTTAAAAAATATACACATTAATGGATATTACATTGAAACCAATAATGAAGGTAACAAAGAATATTTATAAATCACATCTAATGTTGGAAGACAACAACTTACATTTGAGACATTTTCCAAAACTTTAATTAGTTACCTCTTAGCACACTCTCAATTTACATTCTCTAGCAGCTACTTATGTATTCTTTGTTAATAAGGGTGAACTTATTACTAGACTGCATCTTCTCAAGACTGTTTCCAATTTACCTTCATTATTGTAGAGAACATAGGTCACATTTGTTGTCGAATTCACTATACTGATAACTATTTTAATTATATGGTATAATTAGATGCATTCATTAGATGGTTACATGTTTGTTTTCTGTCATACATGATTTGTCTTAAAGCAATTTCCAGACCACTCCATCAAGTTGGCTGATAGGGACCGATGTTGAACATCAAGTCTCACTTGTACCAAGCATCATGGTTTAGTGGAATATTTAGTTATATGCAGTCTAGTCCACTAGTATTTAGGGACCTTTACCCCCTGCATGCTGCGAAATTGTTTCGACTTTGTCCCATTTCATTCTATAAGTTCCCACATTTATAATTTGTTATGATGATAGACATAATGTTTTCATCTACGCAAATTTATTGTGATATGTGTTCATGTACCACCTCTAAATTGAAAGAAGATGGATATTCACCATATATTATCTGCTATAGGAAATGATTAATTTGTAAATCTTTACAACTAGATTTGCGAATTGTAGTTTGATGAGACAATTTTCCAACCCTTAGGGGGGAGATACGCATATTCTAATAGAACAACATAGTGATAAGGAACGGTGTGAATTTTCAAGTAATAGTTTCACTTCATCACTTCTAGATTCTAGGACATCCCAATGTGATTACGAGATTAGGAACATATTATATATTTAGAAAAATGTGAATTAATTACTTTATGTATGTATGAATGTACCAGTGACAAGTCACATGTACCAACTATGAATTACCTACTCGGATTCGTATCCCTAAAGGATAAACTTCAAAAAGTTAGTGAGTTTACAACATGCTACAAGCATGGTAAACCAATTGGTTCAAAAATATTTAACTCCCCTTGAATAGGATAACAAAATCATGCTTTCATAAAACTATCGAAAATACAATAATTGAAATTCCTACAGAAGGTGTATAAGCTCCAGAAGAAGTTGTACCTAACACTCTAGAAGTAGCTTTCTTTAACTTCTGAAGAAGTTATGCTTCAAAACTTCACATTTTCGACAACCCCAAAAGTGGTAGCCCATGTCTTTACATTGACAATGAAAGTCCTTAAAGTGATTTAAAAAAGTCTTTGAAGAAGCTCATGTACCTAATAAAAAGATCCCAATATGTTCAGGAGAAATGTGAAATTGAAATTAAATGGTCATTGATGACATATTCATATTCACATACATTGTAGCTACCAAAATATGAAACGGCAATGATAATGACATTGAGCCTTGTACCATTCATGAATGTCAACAAATAAATGATTGGCAAAATTGAAAATATGATATTTAAGAGGAATTGGATTCCCTTGAGAGACGTGGTGTATTTGGTTGTGTAGTATAAACACGGAAATATGTAAACCTTGTTAGTTTCAAATAATTGTTTGTGAGGAAAATAAATGAAAAAAATAAGATTGTTAGATATAAAGCAAGACTCATAGCACAAAGATTCCTACATCAATTATGATGAAACATACTTCTTGTCACGCCCCGATTTTCGAGGAGAACGAAAATCCTAAAAATCCACGTAGGATTATCCGTTTCCCCAAAACTCGGGACGTGAAATTCAATAACAACAGAAACATTTAGCAGAAATGACAAAAATATAGTTTAGAAAATATGAACAAACTAAAATTTGTACAAAAACTCTAAACAGGAATAACTGACGTCGCTAGCCCCACTAGCGGAACTCCCGTAACGCTGCTCAAAAGCTTCTAAACCTGAAAAGCTAATCGGCTACATTCCCAAAGGAATGTACCCAATAAGCAAAAGCTCACTCGGGTCAGCAATAAAGCTGGTGTGAGAAATCTTCATCCCAAAAATAAATAAAATCGCACGTGATAAACATCAAGCGAAACACAAATAACAAACCATCACACCAATAGGTAGTTCCTCAACGAGGCAAAGGTGTAATGCAAGAAAACACAGTCCAAAGAATTTAGTTCCTCAACGAGGCAATCATATCATCATCGTAATATGTAACTATGCATTTACCTGTACTTACCCTATAGGAGTTGACTATGGCAAGTCGGACCTGCAAAAATATTAGTGGACTTGCCATCCTGCATAAAAAGAATTAGAAACAATGCAACGTCATTTATTCTTTTTATTTGAATTCGGTTCATCTTTTTAACGGATTGATCACTTAGACGATACCACATTCGTACCACCTCCGTGCCGAACATACATGCCCGTATGCCTCTCTCATATAAAGGAGGACTACTCCGTCATCCATGCCTAAGTGGGGACATCACATACATGCATTCATCGCGGATACCCCTAACTATATGAGTACCAAAAGCCACCCTTGGGCTATCAATGTGCATAACTCAAGTCACATTTTTGACAGATAAATATCAAAGCCTATTTTAGGCATACAATCCACCACATTTTTGCAAGACTAACCCAAAGGTTATTTTAGTTTCTCTAGTAAGAAATGGGTGCCCCAACTCCGCAAGACGACCCGCAGGTCATTTAGATTCTCTAGTAAGAGAGGGGAAATAATAAACAAAAGAGATGTGGTAGTTCTAAGTGATACAAGTCCAAGTGTTTTATATTTTCAGAAATTCAGGTTTACTAATATCATTTATTTTTCATAATTCAGAATTCTTTCACAATGACATTTTGTCATACCTGAATTGATTCACAATCTATTCGCCCACATTTTTGGGGAAAACATAGCATAATCATTAATCATGCTATTTAATATTATGGCAATCAAGTCACTCCTTGATTCAAATATCCAAAATCTTCATAATGCATAAACAAGTCAATATGCATACAAATCTCCAAATTTATCACAATGCATTAATATTCATCAACCATTCAAACACCAACCAAACAAAGTCACACCCAATCAATAAAATGGTAAACATGGATGACCCCAAACATGAACCCAGCAAGCTAGGAAAATCTCACACATCAAACAGATCACAAATATTGGAGAGCAAGCGTTTACAACACAAAACACCACAAATAAGGCAACCTCATTCTCAACATGTCTAAAATCTCACAATCGGATTTCCTGAAATGAAACTCGTCATTTCCATACAAGCAATATACATACAGTATACACCAATTAAAATGACCAGCCCTAAGATGATCCCTCTTCCAATAATAAAATTCTTCACAGTAGTATGGATTCAATTCAATCCTTAACATACCCATTGACAACCATCATCCCATGAATCCTTCTTGCAAGCTCAACAAACTCGAGAACCGATCAAGACTTAAAACAAAGGGTATGTAAATTCATTAAGACAAAACCCCAAACCAACATTTCCACAAACAACTAAAATACATCCTCATACCTTTTAGCATCGACATAAGCTTGAACCAATATGTTCTAGAAGAACTGATTTGAGCTGCCTAACTGGGGTCGAATCTAACACCATTCGAGCTACACCCAGAACCCCAAAACAGTCCTGATTCAGCCCTCTTCACGCGCTGATTCAGCCCTTCAAACAACTCTTATTCAGCACTGAATTAGACCTGAAACCAGCTCCGAATCCGAGGTGAAACACACCATGTTCAAGCCCTATAACAACATTGAATAAACCCCCTACAACAGCTCTGAAACACGCCTAAAACGAACCTGAATCAGCTCTAAAAACCTTTGGATTTAGCCCAGAAAAGAACCTGAATCAGCCCTTGGAACCGCCTCAAAGCAACCCTAGAAACCCTTTTCTCCAATTTGAAGTGAAGAAAAGAAATGACTTTATAACAGCCTCCATCTACCTCTAACTATTAAGAACCACAAATCAGGCAGAATTGAGACCCAACACATGACAGTAACAGACAATTAAAGTGAATTTGCATCCATCTGTCTACATGTTTTTTTTAAGTCACTACATGCACAAAATCAACCTCATGTCTACAAACCCAAATACTGATCACAACTCTTTTAAGAGATAGGGTACCTTACTTTTGTCATTGAAGATTCTCCTATTCCCCAAAGCATCCATAAAGTTGTTATGGGAACTCTCTCCCACAGCCATTTGGCTTTCGCAGAGAAAGGCTGTTGATGCCATTGCATGATCCAATCACTAAACTGATTGCAATTAGGAGACTCCAAATTTATCAACTAGTCTAACCCACACTTACTTCAAGCAAGCACAATCAAAGAACAGCTGCTGGATCAATTCTCTATTAGCATGGATGATAGTACTCAAATGCCTATGCCTCCAACATTTTATCAATTACAAGCATCACACTGGTAAAGTACTCAAACTAGTGCTGCATTGTGATCAACTTTACATAATGGGAACTATGGAACATAACAAACTCAATTGATATGTTATATATATATATAAATGCAGCACAATGCAAAGTATTAATGCACAGTTCATGAAACAGTCTTAAAAGAACGAGTACCTGAGCTCGCACAAAACCACACAAAGCAAAAGTACTGAATTGCCTAGTGTAAATTCCGTTATCATCCAAGTAACAAATGCAAGATTTGAATCCAGCCACGCAACACCCAGAATTTACCAGTAAAAGCTAAAAAGTACTAAATGAACACTCATACATAACTCAAGAAAAAAATGTAGAATCTCTGATATTGAGTAATTAAAATGCACAAAGCTAAAAGGGAGGAATGAAGAAACTCACCAATTTTAAATCTTATAGCGTCCACCCCATTCAACATAGCCGCCAACACCTCTCCAAGCACTTTCTTCAAGTTCTTTAAGTTTTGAATACCCGCAGCAGTGTCAACTGGACTATTGGGTTTCTTCCAATAACTTTGCATGGGACTGCCTTTAGCAAACAAACTTGTTTGGATATTTTGAGTGGTATCTAACTTATTCATGTCCCTGGCACTATCTGGACTTCCCTGAATTGAGTGACTACCATTTAATGCAAAACTGCTTTCCAGAACAGCCAAAGAATCCTTGGTTGTATGTCTGGAGTCCAGGAACTGCATGTCTAGATCTTCGAGTCTTCGATATGCATCTAAGAATCTCTTAAGCTGTCTTGGCCCAATAACAAGTATGGGTTCATGAGGAACCCCCCCTTAACAATTCAGATCGCAGAGCAAGAATTCTTGCAAGACCCGTATGATGATCAGCATGAATATGAGAAATCCAAATACACCTCAAGCCCTTCACAGAAGCATTTGCACCTTTTACACCATATCTTCTTGTTAGCTGCCCTGATCCTTCATCTTCATCACGCGATTCCCATCGCCGCCATCATGAAGAAAACACAAAGAAATGATGAAGGAAGGAGGAGAAAAGAAGAAGGAAGGAGAAAGAAACGAGGGCTTTCTCTTTATAGTGTGGGTGGCTATTCGCCCACACTGAACTTATGAAAGCACCTGTCCTTTAACTCACCAAATAAAACCTTAATTTCGAAATTCACATTCAATTAAATGTAACCCTATTTTATTTAATTCAAAATAAAATAAATTTGTTTTATGAAATTGTGGGGTGTTACACTTCTCTATTATGGTTATGACCACATCCTGATATTGAAGAGGTCTTACAATTTCTTAAAAAATTGATATGAAACTTATGGATGTAGAAACTAACTATTTATATGGGGATTTAGATACATGAATCTATATGAAAATCCTTTAATAATTTACTTTGCCTGAAGCAAAGTCAAACATTACTTATTAAATAAAACAAAGACTTGTCTTATACAATCTGAAACAATCCATAAGGATGTGGTAAAACTATCTTAATCAATAATTGTGTAAAAAATAATCTCATTTGTTAATATGTCTTTATAAATAAATGCATGATTGACTTAGTCATAGTAGTAGTTTATATAGATGATATAAATTTTATTGGATCTACAAAGGACCTTAAACATGCTGCCAGCTATTTAAACAAAATTGTAAAATAAAGGACAGGAAAAAATATGTGATAGATTTGTCTCGGCAAAAGTAGGGAAAAATAAACTTTGTATTTATCTCTCAGCAAAAATATGTGACAAATTTGTTAAAAGAAACAAGAAAACTAGGATGTAAACCAGCAGTTGTTTCTGTTGATCCAAATCAGAAACTCGGTGAGGCACCTGAGGATGTTAAAGTGGACCGAGAGATGTACCAGAAACTAGTTGGGAAGTTGATTTACCTCACCACACAAGACCAGATATAGCTTATGTTGTTAGTATGGTCAGTTTATGCATTCACCAAAAGAAGTTCATTTGCGAGCTGCATACCAGATTTTACACTATGTGAAAGGCAGTCTAGGCAAAGGTGTTTTGTTTAAAAGGGACTCAGGTTTGGTCTTGGAAGCATACACAGATGCTGACTATGTTGGATCAGTAGTAGATAGAAGGTCAACAACTGGCTATTGTACTTTCATTGAAGGAAATCTAGTGCATGGAGAAGTAAAAAGCAAAATGTGGTAACTAAATCAAGTGCAGAAGTCGAGTTCAGAGCAATGGCATTAGGCATTTGTGAACTACTTTGGTTGAAGATTATTCTAGACGATTTGAAGATCAAGAGGAGTGGACCAATGCGACTTTATTGTGATAACAAGTCTGCTATCAGTATTGCACTTAATCTTGTGCAACGTGATATAACAAAGTTGCTGCAGTTAAACTAGGATTGTGTGACTGGTCCAAACGAGGAAGGATATCTTCCTTGATATGGAGTAGGATTTAGATTCTTTATTGACATAGATTTCCTATCCCATTTCAGATTGGGATACTATGTAATTGTTACCTCTATATATAAAGGTTCATATCAATGAATAAAAGTGTTCTATGTTTCCCCCTACTCTTGTTTTGGTTTCTTTACTTTACGATATTTTCAACAAAAGTATATTTAAGTTGACATGAATTTTATTAAGGAAAAATTGGACAGTGGACTGGTTTGTACTCCTTATGTCTCTACTACAGGACAGTTGGTTGATATACTAACTAAAAGGTTAAGCAACAAGGCCTTTCATGGCATAATTTTCAAGCTGAAAATGTAAAATATTTATTCACCAACTTGAGGAGTGTTGGAATTGTTGACTTTACTGACACATCAAACTTAATGCAACAAATCTACTAGTCACCTACTAGTTCATTAATGTAGGATATTCCACCAACCACCTACTAGCCACCCACTAACTCATTTACTACATCTTATCTTCAATGACTATGCATCTTTAAGTAGAAACAATTCTAGTTGTGTAATGAGCAAGAACTTAAAAATCAGAATACAAAGATATTTCTTCTTTTCTTCTTCCAAAGCTTGATATTCATTGACAAATTCAAATTATTTCATAAAACCAAGAATCAACAGGGAAAAATTAGATATACGAAAAGAAAATAAAAAACCTTATTCATACAAGTTTTCATGTATATAACAGTGTTCTAAAAATCGGCCTAAGCGGCGTCTAGGCGCTAGAAGGTGGAAAACCGCCTAGATTAATGGTTGGGCGGGCTGTCTGGGCGGTTCTGGGCAGTCTGGGCGGGATCTAGGCGGGGTCTAGGCGGACTCTAGGTGGGTCTGAGCAATTATTTTTTTTTTTTTTTTTTTTTTTTAATAAGGTTGATTGTGTTCCTATTTTTTAGAAATAAACTATTTAATTATTTTTTATTCAGTATATGTCTAAATATAACAAATGATGATTACTTGATGAAATTCTCAAAGAATCTGCCGGTACCAATTTTACTAATGTAGATTTTATCAAACATAATTGAAGTTATTCATGCAATTTGAGGAAAAATAAAAGAGTACACAAATTCAAATTTATATAAAGTACCCATCATGACCAACTTCAGTCATTTGAGTTTTAATAAATTTTGTTAACGTTTGTTAATTTTTCATGTTTTTAAATTTTGCATATGTATATTCACATTAAATTAAATGTAATTGATAATATATTATGCTTCACTTTTGTAAATTATTAAAGTAATAATACAAAACCTAAGACCGCCTAGGTACCGCCTAGGCCCCTGGGCGCTAGGCACCTGCTCGCCGCCCGCCCAGCGCCTAGCGATTTTTAGAACACTGGTATATAATTACTTCAATTCAATAAGCATTTCATGAAACATAAGTAAATACAATACCTCGTTCTGTGCAACATAAGCTGCCTCAAGTTCATAACACTGATTCCTTCTAAATTTCCTCAATCTTTTGCTTCTCTTTGTTAATTCATGGAAAACTCTTTTTTATAACGACCTTGGAAGTACTTGTGATGGCTTAAGTAGTTCTGAAAATGTGTTATTAAAGTTGAAAATGAAAGGGTGAAAAATAATAACAGTAGTGAACTTGTAAAATTTAACTGTTTCATCCAGCTTTTGTGCACTAATTCGGTCGTAAAACATCATCTCCTCGTCATATTGTTGGAACAGTGTACATGACTTCCAAGCTGGACAGCTTCGCCCAGACGAAGAGAAAAAGTATTCATTGCCAGAATCCTTATGATTAATGGAAGGTCTCCATTCAGAAGAGCTTTAGAGGTTGAACTAATTGTAAACGAGTCCCAGAATGTCTCTTCTTCACCAATGATTTGTTGACAATTCAACTTCCTTTCCAACTTCAAAGGCACAAAAATGAAGAAATCCTCGTCACTTCTGAATTTATTCTCCATATCTGACTTTTGAGTTTCTTCATTATCAAGTTCATCTGTGAACAATATAGGTAATGTCAGGGTCCATAAAAATATGTATTGCATAACAAATTTAAGTTATTAGTCAGTACATACCTTCTCGCTGGGCATTTCATCAACATTCGCACCTACAATAAACATATATGTTTTCTATATAGTTCAACATCAACCATATCTGGAATTATGACACATAAAACAAATAATTCATAACTAATGAAACAAAATGCTATATACCTGAAGCAAGCACAGAATACACCATTCCAATCTTGTTTGTAGCACAGCAAGAAGTGGCACAAAAGTCTCTTCCATGGTTATATTCAAATTTAGGCAAATGGGTATTCCATTTCAACTCTTTGGAATGAAAGGGGGCTAAAATACCCAAAAGCAAATGAACAACTGACCACAAATTACATGTTTTGGAGGTATAGAGCAAATGCAATTACGGCTGGGTTTGGATTGAAGGGATTGAAATCAAAGGCTCAGATACTTCCATGCTATGATAAACACAAAACACACAAAATGGATATCAAAGATTGTATCTAAAAACTTATGAGAGAATGCAAGATACCCAAATGGAGAAATCACCCCGCGCTGGGCATTCCATCAACATTCGCACCTGCAATAAAAAATATATGTTTTCTATATAGTTCAACATCAACCATATCTGGAATTATGACACAAACAAATAATTCATAACTAATGAAATAAAATGCTGCATACTTGAAGCCAGCACAAAAGCCACCAGTCCAATCTTGTCTGTAGCACAATCAACCTTGCTTTAAGGTCATTCTTGATTCCTTAAAATGGCACAAAAGTCTCTTCCATGGTTATATTCAAATTTAGGCAAATGGGTATTCCATTTGAACTCCTTGGAATGAAAGGGGGCTAAAATACCAAAAAGCAATTGAAGAACTGACCACAAATTACATGTTTTGGAGGTCTAGAGCAAATGCAATTACGGCTGGGTTTACATTGAAGGGATTGAAATCAAAGGCTCGGATACTTCCATGCTATGATAAACACAAAACACACAAAATGGGTACCAAAGATTGTATCTAAAAACTTATGGGTTCAATAGAATGCAAGATACCCAAATGGATAAATGAAGGTGTAGGTGCTGTGGGGTTTGGATATCAATAACGAAAAAAACTTCAAGGAAGGAACTTGGAGAGAAAGAGACGACCTTGGCGTAGTGATTGAGTGCCAATGAACTTCGGGTATGGCTGTATTCTACTAAAAATCAGATTTGTAGAAATGGTGTCTTGAAGGAAACCAGCACAACAACCCTCGCATTCCCGCCCAAAAGGACCAAACCCCTGACAACTCTAGCCACAACTTCCAAACACCTGTGCCCTGTCAATGCATGAAGCTCATTGCAATGCTTTTTATGCAGCAAGCTATTTGGGTAATGATAATGTTACATTCGTCAGTACTTTTTTTTTCACAGTAATGAAGTTTCAGTTTAATGTAATTATCATCAAGTGCATTTAATGGTTGCATTCAAGTAGATGCTTTTGTTTATTTATCTATTCTGATATTTGAGCTTTAACACTTGAAGATGAGAAATTTATTGAACATGAAAATTACTGTCTGAGATAGATCGTGTTTTGTTAAATCGTGCATGTAAATCTGACACTATTGAAAAGGGAATGGTTTATTTCCCATAGAAGGAGGTCAAAAACCTTGTCCTAAGTAAATTGTAAGCTGAATGGTGTTAACATCATATTAATTTTCTGTTACATACTTTTGTTCTCCTACAGAACGCCAATTGTTGTAATCCTCTGCTAACTAATTTGAAGCTCATGGTTTGCATTCTATTAGAAGGCTGTTGAGGCGTTCCACATACCAAAAAGGGAAGAATCCTAATCAGGCTGCATTCCAACCATCATGGCGTTTTGCAAATGGAATGTTTGCATTGGTTTTATCCTTTGGCTTTCTTCTTACTGCATTGAAAAGCCGCAAAGCTAGATCTTGGTGTTATGGGTCAGGCGTGCTTAGCTTTCACCAGCCTATTGATATGTATTACAATGGGAAACTGGGAAGTACATAAAATGCTAAGAAGTGGATTAAGATGTTTAGTTAGAAGATAGGGTAGCATTTTTGCAACTTTTAGACCCCAATTTTGTATGCTACATTAAAGAATTGCAAGTTTGCACGTTATTAGTAATGTGATTGTGTGTGGTCAATTTTATTTCTACATTTAAGTTTATTGTTTCTCGAATTTAGTTTCATATGAAGTGGTGTTCCTCACCCACTTTTCTTTCTAGAACGTATTTCCTTCCATCCATATAGTATTCTCTGTAGGTTCACTAAGAGGATTCATTGTGGATTATGGGGTTCCAGTACCTGTTACTTTACTTTTCATTCTTCAATCGTACACACCTATACAAAAAATCATTCACTTTAAACTACATTTACTGTAAATCGACTCTAAATCGAATTATATTCCTCATATACACACATCTATTAACCTAACCTATTCTCATTCAAGAAAATTGAAGAGCAAAAAATTTAAAGAAGACACAATTAGAGCAAGCAAATCAAAATTTGAGCAAATTACGATTGAATAAATCAAAATTTCGAACAAAATCGAAACCCTGCGACATCAACATCGAACGAAGAGACTTAATCCATGAAAAACGGAGCTTTTGATAGACGAAGCACAGTGGGGGCTGTTGGCAGACATATGAAACACAAAGAAGAAATGGTGGGGTTGGAGAGAAGGCGAATTTGGCATTTTGATGTTGATCTTCTTGTCATCAGTGGATTGAATTGGATCCAAAAACAGAGAGAAGAGAGTGTATTTGAAGTTCAGGGCCTCTTCATCTTCTTGGTAATGACGGTGGGATTTTTTCAATTAGGCGAGGGCAATTGGGTGCAGGCTGCAACAGACCTTCAATCACTTGAGAATGGAGAAAGAGAAGAAGAAGAAGAAAACAAACCGTCTGCTTTGCTTTGCTTTGCTTCGATATTTTGTTCATTGGTGGTAGGAATTGTTGAAGTTGTAGAATGGCATTTCGGGAAGAGTGATTCTACACAGCGAGGAAACAGGCGAGGAAATGGGCGAGGAAAGCGACGTGGCGGGGTGGGGACCGTCCACCCCGCTCGGGATGCGTGCCATCGTTTTTGGTGCGCACATCTCGAGCTGCGTGGACGATCCCCACCCCGCCACGTCGCTTTCCTCGCTCATTTCCTTGCCTGTTTCCTCGACATTTAAAATTCCCCTTTCGGAGTGATTCTACACAGCGAGGAAACGGGCGAGGGAAGCGACGTGGCGGGGTGGGGACCGTCCACCCCGCTCGGGATGCATGCCGTCGTTTTTGATGCGCGCATCTCGAGCTGCGTGCACGATCCCCACCCCGCCACGTCGCTTTCCTCGCCCATTTCCTCGACATTTAGAATTCCCCTTTCGGAGTGATTCTACACAGCGAGGAAATGGGCGAGGGAAGCGACGTGGCGGGGTGGGGACCGTCCACCCCGCTCGGGATGCGTGCCATCATTTTTGGTGCGCGCATCTCGAGCTGCGTGGACAATCCCCACCCCGCCACGTCGCTTTCCTCGCCTGTTTCCTCGACATTTAGAATTCTCCTTTCGGAGTGATTCTACACAGCGAGGAAACGGGCGAGGAAATGGGCGAGGGAAGCGACGTGGCGGGGTGGGAACCGTCCACCCCGCTCGGAATGCGTGCCGTCGTTTTTGGTGCGTGCATCTCGAGCTGCGTGGACGATCTCCACCCCGCCACGTCGCTTTCCTCGCCTGTTTCCTCGACATTTAGAATTCCCCTTTCGGGAAACAAAAGTTCGGCCTTACGCACTTAGGAAGATGCTTCACTATTCCTCCGGGCTAATGTGTGATGAATTTTTGATGTTTTGCTGTTATTTTTCAAATCAATTTTTGCATGGACATTGAATATTATGTACTTTTATTTTTGGTACTTGCTAGAATTAAGTTAGGTAAATGAAAATCAACGTTTTACAAAATTGAAAATAATATGAATAATAAATTTAGCTTAATTGATTCCTTATCAGGAAAGGGTACAGAAACAAAAGACTTAAGCTTAATGGATGAGGGAACAAGAGTTGCATTCGTGAGCGCCGTAATCGGAGTATCATGATCCGGATCGCCCTTTTCATTCGATGACGCAGAAACCACTGACAAGTCTGCATACGACATCTTCTTATAGTGATCGAGGTCCCATTACGGATGCTCTTCCTTTATCAATGCCAGCAGCTCCAATCTATTGTGTACAACCTAGCGAAATTCACACTTGCCTTGTTCATGGAGAATTTCTTCCTCACGCACCTTCGCTTCAGCAAGTTCGTAATCCTGTAGCTCCAGGTTGTCGGTTCGCGCATCAACATGAGACTGCTCTGTAATTAGACTGCGCTTTACTGCACTGAGCTCATGTTGATTCAGTTCTTACCACCCGAGCACTGAATTTAACGTCGGACTCCAACTGCTATCTCTGAACAGCCTAATCAACCTTCTTCAAGGCATTATCCTCAGCGGAAGACCACTACTCGGAGCACAATTTTTCGCAGCCTCCTGCGCAACCTCTAGCTCACGGCGGATCAGATCCAACTCCTGCTTGAATTTGTCCCTAGCGAACACCACTTCTACTAAGCAGACTTAAGGGATTCCACATGAATCCTCTGAGTCTCAGCATCAACGCCCGGACCATTCCAGCCTCCTCTCCTCAGTCCGCTTTCTAAGCAACCCAGTTTCAAAAAGCGCGTCAGAACACAACCTCTGCATGTTTGAGAAGACACGTTCCATGGTATACACCCTCTCACGAGCAGCCACAACTTTCATCCCAGTGACGACCACCTGGCTCAGGTGAAACATTCCCAGCATAAGGTACTTTAAACCCTTATCCATACGCCTTTCTAGCGTATCCTCCTCGGGTTTTGGAGCGTGATCCATCAGTCAGTTGTGACGCCTGCTTATATGTTTCCTCGAAGCATAATCCACATCAACCTCCTAGTGCCAGGCCTAATTGCTCATCTTCACTATGCCTAGGGAAAATAAACTTATCTGCGAGTTCAGATGGAGCTATCCCAGATGAGGAATTATGACAGTACCACCCTTTGTAGTCGCTACTGCTCTTAGGCCCTTCTCCGCAGCCTTTCCTTTGTCACCAACAACTGACCCTTTATTGCGAGACGACTCAACGAAATCCAAAGGAAGTGAAGGAAGCGAGTTGTCCAACAGACTCTCCATCACTCTGAGATGCAGCCTGCAGCGAGATGGGGAATAATGTGGACTATGAAAAACTTGGAATGTGTCACCATGACCACGTTAAGATGACCTACTGGTGAAACGATTGGACTCCAGGACCTTAGGCGAATCCTCATCAGAGCCCTCTTGCAAAACGATCCTGAACAGATCAATGTTAGTAGAAGCCGCCATAGCAGCCAGCATCAACTCTTACTCAGAGCTTAACCTGTGCGATACTAAAATTCGATGCATCTTCAACCCCTACTAATCGCAGGTGGTCCCTCTCCCAGCCGGACACTAGCGGCCTCTGCCCTGGTAGGCCAATCAAGCTCACGCTTTTTACTTGCTGGAGTAGGCCATTTGGGAAGACAATCCAATCCTAACACAGGAATTTTTCGAACCTACAAAAGAGGCGAGCCTCTCAAAAAGCCCCTCCCGTGTCAGACAAACAAAAGTTTTAACTTCGATGACTTTCCTTTTTCTAGAAGGGCCCCCACTTTCGAGCTTAACTTGCGACGATCGGTAAAGAGTGGAGGCCTCATGCCAGTTGTCCCACAACCCAGTGACTGAAGGTGGTAGTACATATGAACTCCTCCACACTCTTATTCAGCAAGTCGCAGAATTTCTTTATAGTGTTTTGTTCCTCTGGGGTAAGAGGAGTAGTGGGTAACCTCTCTGCGAAGAAACCCAAGCAACGGTTAGCATACAATCAGCGCAGCAGAATTGGAAGATAAAGCTACACTTACGAATTGGCTTGAACTCTCATTCAAGCGGATGACCCTTGAACTGGATTTACTTTGAGTCCATAGAAGCCAAGAAACAACACTACTACCATAACTTGAAGTCATCCAGCAAGATCCCAAAGCAAGCCGGCACGTCATCTTACAAAAGGCGTGATCATTCAACCGAAGAGAAGTCAGCAACTGGATATCCCGTTGAGTCACGCAGATGCGAGCTTCTTTCACTTTGATAAAAATGAGAAGAATAATCCTGTACCCATTGGGCACTAATTCGACAGAAGGAATTCAATAGAAAATCCAAGAAGTCCCAAATCACGTCAATAATAGATAAAATAAACTCCAGTTTGGAGCATCCCGCAGTGCAAATAGATAACCCCGCCGGTGAAACATTGGCGTCTGATCATCCATCAGAGCATATAGTGGTAGGTCCTCAGGGACCCCAAACATTTTTCGGATTTCAGCAAGGCCCGATTCAGAAAGCGATTTATCTTTGAAAAATTCAAGGCCCTTTGCCAAAGTCACGTCATCAAGATGGTTTTGGTGAGCCATGAGAAGATGAACAAACTTCCATTCAGAAGATGAACAGAGCAAAACCTCTCTGAGTAAAATAAAAATAAAAATAAAAATAAAAGAGACAATCTCTGCATAAAGGAAGACCCAAGTAGGGGTTAGATTCCCGCCTCTTCTCCACTGAATCGATGCACACTCAATTAATGAAGCATGTGACTCAAGCAACGATACAGACTCAATCATCATAAGTGTTGTATCTTTTCAAGAAGTAACTTAGTGAACCAACCCGATGGCCCACTAACTCGGAGTAGTTGACGATACACCAAACGGTCCCCTTTCTATGCCGTATGTGTCATGATGATCTCGATGAATGATAGGCCCTAGCGTCAGCCCAACACTTATTCGACCCAAGCAGCTCTAAGCCTGCTCAATGCAGTTCACCAGACAGACCCAACTCATTACGGTCTGCTAAGCCCACACGTAACACAGCTATCCTGAATACATATAAGTCCTACTAAGGCAAGTATCTCGAAGATCAACTTCAAACAGGCAATTACAGCAGCACTTTGTTTCCGACTAGGAAACAAATACCAGAGTATATGTCACACATGGAGACTTCCATATACAGACTACTATTTAATTGTGAACTATCTCCCGCATATCTAGAGAACACAAGGCTAACAAGGAAATTCCCCTCCACAACACAACTCATAATTAGATAAGGGTTTCCACGAAGATCTCCTTCCCTAAACTATGCCACGATGGCATGGTTGAACCAAAACTACAGCACTATAAATAAGACATGAGATTGGTAAGCTAAGATACACTACAATTCCCTGTTAACAACATTACGCCTTCCTCGGATCCATGTCTTACTTTAGTATCAGAGTGCCATTGGCCACCACAACGGTGGTTCGTGGCTCACGTGCTTTTCTTGTGCAGGTCAACAAGTTTGCAGGTCAATGTCAAAGCAGGGAGCGAAAATCGACTGCATCAATTAGTATTGATGCATCCAAAAATCGCCATCCTATGAGTTTGACCTGCAAAACAATTGTTAGACTACAAAGGACAACCTTTTTGGTGGTCGAAGGCACTCAGATGCTTAAGTCAGTAACTCTGTTGGAAGAAGGATGTAAATCTGGACAATACTCAGTTAAAGTTGCACATCTTTGTTGAATGTTTCCTTTACCTTTTATAATGGTCGTGGTTAACTCTTGGCATGACTTAAGCATGTGAGGTGCAACGGAAGGAGATGTTATTGTAATAGTTTCCTCCTTAATGGAGATGTGTTCGTGGAGGCATAAGTCCTTCCATGGCTCTTTCTTGGTGCAACGTTATTCTTCTTTATGAAAGAATGCGTATTGGGCTTGGATTTGAGCTCTAATTTGTCTGGGCTTGGATTCGGGTCATGTTTACGTCTCCTTAGTAGTGGGTGTAGTATGGGCCTATATAATTGGCCTCAATTTTTCTGGGGTTTTATGAGCTGGCTCAATAGATCGAGCGTTGTATTCTTGTGATAGGTCTTCATGCACGTGTACGGCCGTGATAATCATTCTATTTTGATGTATCATCAGCTACTCCCTCCTTTAGTTAGTGGGTATGTTTACGCATCCACTAATTGTGTGACAGATGGTATTTCGATTGCCGCTTTGCACAAAACTTAATGTTTAATAACTTTTAGTTGCCTGATCGTCTCAGTTACTTCGTTGTTTTGTTCGTCTCGTACATTTTTAGTGCACCATTATGTCCCATATGTCACTCCGTGAGCGGTCTCTTCGTTTCCCAGTTGTTTAACAAGTGTTGAAACTACTTTTCTCGCTTCTTTACGCCATTCTTTGGTGTTATTGTTATTTTTCTCCTCTATTGCCTATTTTTCCTCATTCATTCTTCCTTGTTTATGATGCATGTTGGTGACATGCTAGTCGGTGATCAGCTTTCTACTTGTGAGGCTCATTTTCCCCAAACAAAGCCTCCCAGGTAACCCTGGATAATGTCTTTTCCAACTATGTTTGCCTAACGACCTTGAAATTGTTTTTCCTCGCGAAAACAATAGTCTTTGTTGCCTGAGGAAAGGATATATTGCACTTTATCCTCACATGTTCTACGTCAGTATTCGATTTCTCAGTTTCAGAGCTATTCTGGTCATATCTAGACTTCTTGGGTATTCCTCTACTCAAATGGGCCCGAACGGTTGGAGGGTTATGGTTTTCACGTAGGCTAGGGTCATTCTTTCTTGTATTTATTTAATCCCTCGAATCTTGCACTCTTTTGAAAAAACAAGATGGGTGGCGGTGGTTCCTCTATACTACCCGATCCTCGTGTTCTTCATTTTGCCAGATCAATGGAAGGAACCTACTCCTGAATGAGATCCAAGTGAAATCGTAAGGGAAATTTTGTTTGTTCTCTCATCTTGCGTGCAGGATGGGCCACGTAAGTTGATAAATTGAATGGACACAGATGGTCAATGGAGAGACCCTTGATGTCTGTGCTTAACCCAAGCCTACCTCTTAGAATATGTTGTTAGGCTTATAATGAAGGGGATGACTCATCTTGCCTATGCAGGGAATAATGGCTTGAGTCATCATGTCAATCACAATTTTATGGTTTCTTTAGAGAGGAAGCTTTCCGGGTTGCTGCTGGTATTTCTCCCATGTTTTTTTACCTTATATGACGCATTAAAAACGCGATGCTCCGAACGAACCAAGGCGGTTGAGGTTGCTTGGGGCGTCATTGGCGAGGTGGAGGATGCGAGGATATATCTATGGCTGCGCTTGAATCCTTGAGAGTTGACCTAGAAGGCATTCCACACACCGTTTGCATTGATGTGGAGAAAGATCTTTCCCTCTGAGAAGGCCCTTCATGATGAGTCGCGCGGGCCATGATAGAGCACTCTAACAATCGCGATGTTGCTGAGAAAAAGGTGGAGCAATTGTTGTCTTCGCTTGACAGGGTCCAAAGCTGACTTCCTTTGTGATGCTCACTACTACTGAGGGCCAACTTATCACGGTAAGAAGTGAGCTTGATTCTGTTAAGGATAGACTCCGTGTTTTGGAGGTGGTAGACTAGCAACGCACGTTGTGATGGTCAGAATGAGCTTTTGGATTATATTGAGGTCTTGGTGTGGACTTGTCCCAGTATCATCAATCTGGTTTATCAGACTTTGAGGACAGGAAAGTGCTGCTGAAGATCCTCCAGGTGCCCCAATGGCTGAAAAATTGTTTTCTCTTTTTGGAAGAAGGAGTCTCCGTTGTTGATCCGACTCCGACAGGAGGTATTGTACGATGTTATAGATTTTCCCTGTTGTCTTACATTGCTACCTTTGAATGTAATCGAGCGGATTTTGAATGACAAGAATTAGTTCCTTTATCGACTTTGTTCATCTGCAGTTGTCTTGATAATTGTATTTGATGTTCCACAGATATGTCTGTTTGCAACCTCTCGATGATTTGAATTTTCCTATGCTTTAGTACGCGTATCTTGATCTTGTTTATTGTCTCTGAATTTTTGTGAAAAGTTGTTTTGTTTCCTTATCTTCTACTTTGTGAATTATCCGCCCGTTTTTTACTTCGCTAACTCGTCGTGGCACGAAGTTGTCACTACAACACAAATGGTCAATAATAGCATATGATCATAGCGTTTTTAAATAAAATGCTATAAAAAATCTACCTGATTTGTTCAATGTGGCAAATGCTATTCAAAAACCCTATAAAAAATTGTAAAAAGCTATCAATATGGCCAATTTCATTTGTGCGCTAAATGAAATGTTATGAAGGCGGGACTTGATTTCGCTGGCGCCAACTATCCCGCATGAATCGGAAAAAAAAAAAAGCTAGCAAAGAAGAGAAAAGGAAGGAAGAAGAATCCCGCTCGATCTGTCTCCTTCTCCCTCTGCATTCTGCTCTCCCTCTGCATTCTGCTCTCCCTCTCCGATCGCTCTCCCTCCCTCTCCGTTCTGCTGTCCCCTCTCCGATGCACTTTCCCTCTCGTTCTGTTTCTCCCTCTCCAACGTGTTCTACTCCTCGTCGTACGTGCTCTCGCTCTCCGTTTCAGGTCGGTATCTGATTCTCAACACACTCACTCTCTCCTGCTTTGCTTTCACTGCAAACCTAACGATTTTAATTTGTATCAGTTTTTGTATCAGTTAATGAAGTAATTTGTATCAGTTCATGAAGTAATTGTGGAAGTGTTTGGAAGGTTTGAAGGATCAGTATTTGTATCGGTTTGGTTGAATTGAAGGATCAATTTTTCAGATAGGTAATTCTCGAATTGAAATTTTTTCCCTTCCTCTTTGATTTCCTTATTAGAGTATTAATTTGGTTGAGTTGTGTAGTTCTCATTTTGAGTAAAATTCCCTGCATTTTCTTGAAATTTCTTAGGTTCTATGTTTCCTTTCTCATTCGTGATTGAGAGTATAATTGTTGGGTGCATTTCATGTGGAGCAATTACCTTGTTTCTCGGTGCATTAAACATTGTAATCATATATGATGTGCAATACTTCAATATCTTCGCAGACATACTATTTTTTTTGTGTCCACCTCACTGCCACTAGTGGAATTTTGTAGACACGGATGCATCTTTTTAAAATTACTGGCAAAAATTTGTTCATTGCCTAAAAGGATAGTGACATTTTAGATTTAATTATGTCTCGTAAGTGGAACCTAATTTTTCTTCTCTTTTTCATATTATAACTTCTAAGTCTCCAGACAACAACTATGCCTTCCTTCTATTATTAGAAGGCATTTTCTACCAACATCTGTTGATGGATGGATAATGGCAAAGTTTTATTGGCTGGTTACTCACCATTTAAAAAAAAAAAAAAAAACTATATCCCCATGGCAGGATATCGCAGTTTCTCCATGTTAGAGCAGCTCATGTAGATTTTTTTTAAACAATTTTTTGTGTTGACGATCAAAAGTTTGAGATTACTCTGATATTTTGATTAATTGATTATTATTATATTTGATTCATCGATATTTTGGTTGTGCTACACAATTGTCGGTGCAATTTTGAAATATTACTCTGGATCGAGGTTTTCATTATCTGTGAAGGCTGAAGAGTTGTATTTAAACACAGTAGCCCAGAAAAGCTTTATAATTCATCTCCCTTAACAAGTTTGACAATGTAATAGTAATGCAGTTTTCATGGAATTCAAAGGCTGTACAACTTGGACGAACCTAACCCAAGCTGACAAGTCCCGATGATTGAGCCTGAATTTAACCATAAACTTGGCTGGCTTGGTCAGCTCTATTGGGTGACTTGGAGCATCTCAATAGATAGCTCAACCTCAACCTCAACCTCAAATTGGTTTTTTAGGTTGAGCTAATAATCAGTTTTATGTTATTTGCCCGGTGAAAGTAGCCTTTAGAGTTGTGCACGCATAACAGTTATTTGTGCCCACAACTTTTGATTATCTTACCGTTTTCAAATTTGTTTGGGCCACTGAAATTCACTGAGCCTTCGCCCTACTGAAACATGAAAATTTACTCTCAAGCTCTGACATATTTGGCTGAGCTTGTCAAAGATGCTCTTAACAAATCGACATTTCAAAATTTATATACCATTGTTGCGATTTAAAGTTGTTATGGTTAGGTAGTGGCTTATGATTTAATCCGAACCCACCAAAATTGTAGCCTTAGATTTCAAAGGGTTGTGGATGTGGTGAAGAAATTAGATACTGGGGAATAGTTAGACGAATGAAGTTTGCATGCGCAATGAGTTTCTTAGACATGCCATCAATCTATAATCTGATGCAATATCCAAATCAAATGATGGTGATGACTTGTGATCAATGGTGCCAGTCTCAAGGGTTATTTTGATTTTAGGATTCAATTGGTTTATTGTGAGTTTTGATTCCATTAAAACCATTAAAATCCCTTAGTCTAGGGATGGGAAACAATCTCAGTCCATCACGCTCCGACTCAGATCGGTATGGTTCCGAACTGTTTCAAACCATGTCAAAATGGGTCTTACTATTTTCACACCAATCTTGATCTCGGAACAATTGGGATTGGGACGAGACCAGTTCTAGAAATGCAGGTTTTGTCCATCTCAGACCGTCCTAATTACTGTAGTGGACCTGTTTCAAGCTCAACTAAAATTAGTGGGAAATATAATTAGTAGTAACAATTCTAGCTAGCCATGTTTGCTAGCATTTTTTTGGATTATTTTTACATTTCTATACCTTATATAGATAATGTTTTAAATAAAATGGGCAAAAAATGTAAAAATACAAAAAAAAAAAAAATGCTAACAAACATGACTGGCTAGATTTACTCAATTAGTAAATAAGCCAAGATGCGGTGGATAATTCGACTTTCATTCATGTATGAAGAATAAGTCTAATTAGCCATGTTTGTTATCTTTTTTTTTGGTGATTTTACATTTTTTTTGCCCATTCTCTTTAAAATACAACTACAAACACTATTGGGATAGAAGTATAAAAAAAAAATCCAAAACTGTAAAAAAAAAAAAAAACTAGTAAACATGACTTACTAGAATTGTTGGTGACTCAACGAAGAACAGTAAGGTTAGCTGCACCTATGAACTTGCTCCACTGGCTCTTCTTTCTAGAGGTGGGATCCATCCCGCGATTATGTTTATCCAATTTGAACCCCTTCATCACATTTATGTTGTAGCATTGTGTGATTTTAATTTTTGTGTTTACGTTTAACATTTATGCTGCCAGTTTGTAATGCTTTCAGAACGGATATGAATATGTATTTAGTATGAAATTGGACTTCCATTCAAGTGCTGCTTATATATATATATATATATATATATGAAACTTTCAATTACCCCATGAAGATTTAAGTAGTTATTTGTTTGAATTTTAGAATTTGTTGGGCTGAGTACTACAAGAAAATATGATGCTGGATAAAGGTTGGGTGGGTCTGCACAGGTACAAATTTAGTTGTGCGTAGTTAGATATTTATTATAGAATTAGAAATGTCTGAGGTCTTAGAGCAAAATATTTTTCTTGTCTTTCTTGTCATAGAACTGATCCTGAGTACGAGAAAGGAGCATGGAATTTTGTGAAAATGGTTACAAACAACTTGGGAAATCCTAAAATGATATTATGCCCTTGCGTAGATTGTCGCAATCTAGAGCATCAATGTGGCAGTACTGTTGTTGAACATTTGGTTATAAGGGAATGGATGCGAAGTACAAACAAAGTAAAGATTGGTATGAGCATGGGGAGAAGATAATTATGAATGATGATTTTATTCCTGAAAAAATGTGGAACGACGAGACATATAACTTATATAGAGCTGCCCACTTTTTGATGAAGAATATTTGAAGCATACTGAGTTGGTTAATGAAGACTACATTGAGCCAACTAAATCCATAAATGCTGATTTTATAGAAAAAATAAAAGATGCAGAAACCCCTTTGTACCCGAACTGTTCAAATTACAGCAAGCTATCAGCCATTGTAGCTTTATATCGACTTAAAACTCAAAATGGATGGTCTAATAAAAGTTTTAGTGAGCTTCTTGAGACATTGGCAGACATGCTTCCACAAGACAATGTACTTTTGAAGTCATTTTACTCGGTTAAAAAGTTTCTCAAGTCATTTGAGATTAGTTATGAAAAGATTCATGCTTGTGAGAATGATTGCAGTCTATTTAGAAAAGAGTACAAGGACTTGGACAATTGTCCTAAATGTAGTGCTTCAAGATGGAAGAAAATAAGAGGACCAAAGAGATTAGAAAAGGTATTCCAGTTAAAGTTTTGAGGTACTTTCCTATAATTTCAAGATTCAAAAGGATGTTTAGGTCTGAAAAAATGGTTGCAGATTTAAGGTGGCATTTCAATAATAAAAGCACAGATGGAAAAATGCGGCACCCTGTTGATTCTGTAACATGGGAATTGGTTAATGATAAATGGGAATCATTTGCAGCTGATCCAAGCAATCTCAAACTTGGTCTTTCTACTGATGGTTTTAATCCTTTTTCCATGTTAAGCTCTAAATACAGTTGTTGGCCAGTGATGCTAGTTAACTACATTTTGCCTCCTGCGTTGTGCATGTGAAGAAAAGGAGATATATCATGTTAACG
>QNQO01005261.1:0-41544 GCA_003290165.1 Berberis thunbergii
GTTGTAAGAATTTGAGCCCGTCTAGTGGACTACATTGGGCGGGCTTAAAACCGCTTGGGTCGGATTAGCGTTGGGCTGACACTAGGACCTGTTATTCCTCGAGATCATCATGACACATGTACGACGTAGAGGAGGAACCGATATGGTGTATCATCAGCTACTCCCTCCCCCAAGTTAGTGGGCCATCACATCGGTTTGATAAGTCACTTATTGAAAAGATACGCAGCTCATGATGATTGAGTCTGAATCGTTGTTTGAGCCGCGCGCTTCATTAATTGAATGTCCATCGATTTAGTGAAGAAGAGGCGGGAACCCAATCCCTTTTTGGGTCTTTTATTAAGCGGAGACTGACTCTTTTATTTTCTTTACTCTTAGAGATTTTGCTTTGTTCATCTTTTGATCGAAATTTTTTTTCATTTTTTTCATGGCTCACCAAAACCATCTTGACAATGCAACTTTGGCCAAGGGCTTTGAGTTTTTTGAAGACAAATTACTTTTTTAATCGAGCCTTGCTGAAATCCAAAAGAAGTTCGGGGTCCCCGAGGACCTACCACTATATGCTTTGAAAGATGATCAGAAGCCAATGTTTCCACTGGCGGGCTTTATCTGTTTTCACCGCTGGATGATTCAAACTGGAGTTTGTTTCCTTGTTCTTGACGTGATTTGGGACTTCCTGGATTTTCTTGGAATCCCTCCTGCCCAGTTGGTACCCAATGGGTACATGATCATTCTTCTCATTTTGATTAGAGTGAAGGAAGCTGGCATCCGCGTGACTCTACGGGTGATTCAGTTGTTGACTTCTCCTCGGCAGAACAATCATGTCGTTTGTAAGACGACATCGTTGAATCGCTTTGAGAATTTTCTAGATGACTTCAAGTTCTGGCAGAAGTACTGCTTCTTGGCTCCTGCAAATTCAAAGTATTTCAAGTTCAAGGGTCGTCCGCTCGAACAAGAGTTCAAGCCACTTCGTTAGTATAGCTTTATCTTTCGATTCCGTTATGCTGGTTGTATGCTAACTGTTGCTCGTGTTTCTTCGTAGTGATGTTCCCCTTTATTCCTCTTACCCCAGAAGAACGAAACACTATAATGAAATTTCGCGACTTGCCAAAGACGAATGTGGAATAGGTCATATGTAGTACCAACTTTATTCGCAGTGGGCTGTGGAATAACTTGCATGAGGCCCCCACTATTTATCGATCGTTGCGAGTTAAGTCCGAAGGTGGGACCCCTTCTAGAAAAAGGAAAGTCGTCGAAGTTAAGGCTTCTATTTTTTTTTGAAATGGAGGGGCTTTCTGAGACCCTCGCCTCCTTTGTAGGTTCAAAAAAGTCTCGTGTTAGGATTGATTCATCTTCCAAATGACCCACTCTAGTAAATGAGGAGCATGCACCTGATCGGCCTACCAGGGCGGAGGCTGAAGTGTCCTGCTGAGAGAAGGACCACCTATGATTAGCAGGGGTTGAAGATGCATCGAATCTTAGTACCGCGTAGGCAGAAGCTTTGAGCAAGAAGCTGATGTTGATGTTGTGTTAACTTTTACTGGTGTTGATCAGTTCGGGACTATTTTGCTAGAGGGTCATGATGAGGATTCGCCTGAGGTTTTGGAGTCTAATTGTTCCACTAGTGGGTTGTCTAATAGTGGTCGTGATGAAACAAGCCAAGTTTCTCATAGTTCGCATTGTTCCCCATCTCGCTCCATGTCGCATCTTAGGGTAATGGAGGGTTCGTTGGACAACTCGCTTCCTTCTCGTCCTCCGGATTCTGCTAAGCCATCTTGCAATAAAAGGTAGGTTGTTGGTGACAAAAGAAATGCTACATAGGAGGGCCTGGGAGCAGTGGTGACTACAAAAGGTGGTGCTGGTGTAATTCCTGATCCAAGATAGCTCCATCTGGACGTGCGAATAAGTGTGTTTGCCCCGGGCGTAGTGAAGATGAGCAATTATACCTAGCACCAGGAGATTGATGTGGATTAAGCTTTGAGGAAGCATATAAGCAGGCATCATAGCTACCTGATTGATCACGCTCCAAAAACCCAAAGAGGATACGCTAGAAGGGCGTATGGATAAGGTTTAAAGTACCTTATGCTGGGAATGTCTCACTTGAGCCAGGTGGTCGTCGCTGGGACGAAAGTTGATGTGGCTCATGAGAGGGTGTACACCATGAAGCGTGTCTTTTCAAACACGCAGAGGCTGTATTCTGACACACTTTTTGAAATTGAGCTGTTGAGGAGACGAGGCTGGAATAGTCGGCCATATGTTGCTGAGACTCAGAGGGTTTCATCTGGAAGCCTTTGAATCTTAACTTAGTAGCAGGCGGTGTCTGTGAGGGACAGATTCAAACATGAGTTGGATCTGACCCACCGTGATCTGGAGCTTGCGCAGGAAGCTGCAGCTGAGGTGAGTTCTGAATTGCGATCTCTCGCTAAGGAAAACGCCTTGAAATAGGCTGATTGGGCTGTTTAGAAACATTTAGTCTGGAGTCTGATGTGGAGTTCAGTGCTCGGGTGGCGATGAAGGTTGAGGATAGTTCAAATTGAAGCAACAAGATCTTAGTGTTGTAAAAAAGCAGTCTGAGTACGGGCAATCTCAGTCGATGCGCCAACAGGCAAGCTAGAGTTGTTGGAGCGTGAACTTGCTAAAGTGAAGGCGCGTGAGAAAGAGCTTTCTTAGAGACAAAGCAAGGTGTTAATTCTGCTGGGTTGTACACGGTAGATTGGAGCTACTGGCGCTGATGAAAGGGCATCCGGAATGAGACCTCGATCAATATAAAGAAGATGTCGTATGCAAACTTCTTAGTGGTTTCTGCATCATCGGATGAGAGGGCGATCCGGCATCCGACTATCAGATTGCGACGCGTGCAAACGCAACTTCTTCTCCTTCCTCCATTAAGCTTAGCTTTTTGTTTCTCTTACCCTCTCTTGATAAAGAATAGACTGTACTCTTGTACCTTTTGCTTCAACTTTAATTGAAAACAAATTTATATTATGTTCTATACCGCGTATTATGATCGGTTTCCATATTTTTCAGTTTGACTGTCATTGACTTGGTATAGGTTGTTCGAGTCGATAGGAAGTCTAGTGGTATGTCTGTTGTTGAGAGTTTGACCATTTTGTGTTGCAAGTGATTTAGAGTCACTGTTGCTTTAGTTACATTCCATATTGGGCATTCCACGGATGGTTTAGGAAGCGGGATATGCTACCAACTGAGCCCATCCTAAGATAAGTCACTGGGGGCTGTTCGTCTACCCTAACTGTCGGTCGAGATTGCTGGCAGGAGTCGAACTGTAATAGTCGAGCACATGCATGTTTTTTAGCTAGAGCGCTTGTCCCGGATAGGTTTCACAAGCTCGGGTTGGCATTCCATGAAGCATTCATTCGTGTGTTGGCGAGATGATTTATGGTTGGGCAGTGAGCGACCTTTGCTGGTAATAGAATGTCAGCTGTGTGAGCGTGAATATGCTTCTTGAGCTGTGATTTATCTCTGCGACGCGAGCTTTTGAAAGATGAGCGGTGGTCGTGTGGCGAGCCGTCCAAGGCTCCCACCTTTCGAACCATCTATGTTCGAGCAGATTGGACTACAGGTTCGGGGAGTGAGGATTCAATGATCATGGTTTATTGAAGAACAATGATTACGTAGCAAGCCATCGACATTAGTTCGGGACTGACTAGTCTCCCACATTTTCAACTATCTACACTCGCGCGTAGCGAGCTACAAGTTTGAGACGAGGGGATTCGACGACCATGGATTGTCGAAGAACAGTGGTCCTATGGAATGCCATCGAAATCAGTTCGAGACTGACTAGCTCCCAATTTCCAAATCATCTACTCCCGTGTGCAACAAGATACAAATTTGGGGGTTTTGGGGACCATGGTCTGTAGAAGAGCAATGCTCCTGTGGAAAGCCATCGGAATCAGTTCAAAACTGACTAGGCTCCCACCTTCCAAACCATCTACACCCAAGTAGTGGGGGCTACAAGTCTGAGGTTGGTAATTCGGCGACCATAGTCTGTAAAAGAGCAATGGCCCCGTGGTGAACCATCGACATCAATCAAAACTGACTAGGGTCCTACCTTCCAAACCATTTACACCCGCGCAATGGGGCTACAGGTCTGGGCTTTGTAATTCGACGACCATAGTCTGTAGAAGAGCAATGGCCCCATGGCCAACCATCGACATCAGTCGAAACTGACTAGGCTCCCACCTCCAAACCATTTACACCCGCGCAGTGGGGGCTACAGGTTTGGGCTTTGTTCAGAAGTTGTTGTTGCCAGTCGTCATTAGCTAAGCTTACCTAATCAGGTTCGACAATTGTTGTCTGCGAAGGGGCAACAGTCCTTGGCGAGTCGTCGTCACCAGGCATGATAGCGTTGATTAGACTCCCACTTCCTAAACCATAGACATCTGCACTGGGCAGACTAGGTGTTGGGATGAACCAAAGTCGTCGTTGTCAGCCAAGGTTCACTAAGCTTGGCCGTCTAGTGGGGGTTCTACCAGCTGCGAGCCTATATCACAAGCGAAGTGTGTTGCGCAGACGGAGTAACGTACCTTAAATTAGCTAGTGATCTGCAAGTGTGATCCGTGTGTCCGAGATGACTAGGGTTTCTAATGCTTGTGTCAGGCACATGGTAGAATATTGTTTGAATAGTGGGCCGACCCATGGGCCAATAGGAGGGAAAGCTAGGGTTTATTGTATGAAACATGTTATGTGTACAACATAGATTGCATGGTAACACACGTACGGCGTAGATCGCGAGACGGTTGAGTGACGGTCACTCCCCCCAATTAATGGGGTTGTGTGCAACCTCGTGATTAGACGACGTGGTCTTGTGTATTTCCTTGGGAACAATCATCTCTTTGTTTCCCATACGGTTATTCATTGTTGACAGTTAATGTTGAAGAGTCCGTTTGGTGAACCATCATGTCTATATAATGGTGTTTTTTCATCGTTGTAGTATTATCTTCTGCAGAGCATACCCCCTGTAATGTTCCTACTTAAAGAATATGTTTTGGGTTTTCCAAAAGCTGAAAGGAGATCTCCATCATTGGAATCTTCAAATGTTCTGACATTTGCGCCGATGAGTCACGATGAGACTCGCTGTTATGCATGGTCACCTGCTCTGGGTGAGCACCTAATTTTTTCCCCTTAACCCCTCCCACCCCAGATGAATATCGACTGGGTTCGACCCTTTGACCTAGTGATACCATCCGCCATTGCTCAACCATTAAGCTATCACACCTTTGGCTATTTTTTATCCCCTAAACCTATCCACCTGGGATCGATCCCGTGACCTAGTGATACCTCATAATTTCTTCTCATGTTGCGAAGAAGAAGTACAGACTCCCTTCAAAGGGATGAGTCTGTCATTTATGTGCTAGTGCCCCATCACTGCTCTGGAGCATTTAATATCAGAGATAACACCGGCATCCAACTCCGGAGCGATCGCCTCCACAATTTCTCGATTAACCCCCTGTTGTTTTGCCTTGCGCTAGAATTCAGGATCTAAAGACAGGTGGAGTTGGACATGGTCTGCTGGACTGGGCCATTGACTTCTGGATGTCCCTCTCCATCCCTTCAGCGGGAGGGTGCATTCGATCTGTTTCAACCTGATACTTATCCCAATTTAATCTGGCAGACCGGATCGAGCGTGTGAGTTGGCCGTAGCTTTGGCTGGTGTTTCGCGGGGCCCCGCATTACCGATTTTGTGCCACCTCAGACCATATTCAAAGGTTGTGTCCGCATGGGCCTTCAAATGGGACGTGTTATTTCATCTCGTTCTTGCTAATGTAGTTCTTTGTCATGCTGTTGTTCATAGATAATGTTTATTGGAGAGTTCGCAGAGTCTACTTGGGGACCTTAGCCATTTTCCCAAGTCGGACTTTATAAGAGAGTCTTTATTTATGTCTCATCGGATTTAGATGCTCATAGTATGTAGTCTTTTGTATCCACCTCAGGGTGTTTTTTGTTACATTATTCCAGTAATCAAGGAGTGTGTTTGCATATTTCTTTTTATTTCTTAAATGATTGCCAAATCACATAAGCTTCTAAGACCTAAAACTCTATGTTGACTATGGAATGGAAAATAAACAATTTAAATAGATTAATTGTTGGTGGAGAGAAGTCGATCCATCCCTGAAGTGAATTTGCATGGCCTTTGCTGGATCGTTAATACTTTCAGCAAATTGGTGAGCTTCGCTGATGTCTCTTAGGTTACTGAGGAGTAAATCTTGTGTGGGAGTTAATTCCCTCATCGATGGATACCATTTTGCTGTGTTGAAAAGCAGATTGCTCCTGTACTGTTTAATCCTTCCCCATTTCTAAAATGAGCCACAGCTGCTTGGATATCGTGCGAGTGGAGTCATGCATTAACAGTCACAAGGTTTTGGCTCTAGTTCATATTGCATTGCAGGATCCAGTTGAATCTGGGAACATTTTATTTGCTTCGGTGCAGCACTAATGGCAGCCTCATGTCGTAGGCTGGTCCCCACGTATCGTTTCTTCAGAGTGGTTAGCAGTATACTTAACACATTGGTGAAAGGGTGGAGACTACTGCTTACATCTAGTGGAGCCATGGTCTTCCCAAGATAAGGTTGTGGGTAGACGGTGCGTCTATCACCATGAAGTCTAGGAACAAGACCTTTCTCGTTGTGGCTCTCCTGCCACACTATTAACCTCATTTTCCTGATCGGAAAGCATTTCTCTCCGTTGAATCCAATCAGCGAGTAGTTTGGGGACGTCAAGTTCTCCCTCCTTGAGGTCCATACCGTGGAACGCATTGTAAAACAGGACGTTGAGAGAGGTTCTCGTGTCCACCAGAGCTCTCTTCACCCCCCACCTTACAATGGAAACTGATATGACGAGAGCGTCATTGTGCGGTGCTCGGATTCCTTCGAGGTCCTTGTCTATAAAGGTTAAGGTGGGGATGGGGCTTTGCACCCTCAGGTAGTAAATGTGTCGGTCCTCATCTGTGGGTTGTGTCTGCATCTCTAATAGAGTCAGCTTGTGGGATCTGTTTGATCGGTCTTCAATCCGATTTGACTCCATGAAGGACATAGATTATCCCAGAGTTTCCTTCTCGATCTCCTTGACTGACTCCCCCGGTCCCTGGGTCATTCTTGTCCCTTCTCAGAGCCTAGGAATTCCTTTAGCTTGCCCATGCGAATCAGTACTCAATCTTGTACCTTAGACTTTTGTAGTCGTTGGTGTCATGGCCAACCTCCTTGTGGTATGAGCAGTATTTGATGTTGTCACATTTGGAGGGGTCTCCAGGCTGCTTCAGGGGCCACTTCAAATCTTTCTAGTCTTTCGTGGAATTCAGAATGTTCGATAGGCTAGAATTGAGGGAATCATGGATCTGGATCCAACGTAGTTGGATGCTTTCTCTGGCCTGGCCTGGCCAGGGTCTGACCTATTGTCATTGCGCTTTCTCTTGCTCTTTTTCTTCATCATCTCGCCTTCTTCCTTCCTTCATGTCCTTACAAGCGGAGGGCTTCTACTCAACTTATGTTTTAAGGAGTTCTTCATATCCTGGTGAGGCATTCAAAAGTCTTCCCTCCTTTAGGGGGGTTGTAAAAGCTGTCACGACTGTGTCATCACTGCAATCGTCAATGAGTGTCAGCTCGTCATTGAAGCCCATGACATACTCATTAAGTGTCTTATTGGATCTCTATTTCAAAGAGAGTATGCAGTGTGGGCCTTTTCGAAAACACTAATTTTCGAAAAAAAAACGCGTCAGGAACTCCTTCACCAATGTCTTGAATGAGTCGATCAACTTCGGCGAGAGGCTATGGAACCATGTTAGTGTTGACTTCTTCAGGCTGGTAGGGAAAGTTTTACACATCACTGATTCAGATCCTTCTTTGAGTGTCATTACATGCTGGTAATGGTGCAGGTGGTTGAATGGGCCAGTGGTCCCGTTGTAGAAGTCGAGCTTTGGAGGCGTGAACTTATTTGGCAGGGCCTCGTTCATGATAGAGTCCACGAACGGTGGAACAGAGAGACGGTACAACACGTCTGGGTCGTGCACCTCTTTGCAAAGGGGGTTCTAAGGGTCGAGCTTCTCTGCCCTGAGTGTTGGTTTCGCGTTAGATGCGCCGCCACCTCTAGTCCAATGAGAACTAGCAGAAGCTTGACTCTCCTATGTTTGCTCTTTGATGTCTTTCAGAGATGGAGGCCTATGTTGCTTCTGTTGTATGAGAACCTCCACTACTTTGGCAATTTGCTATATTTGAGACGACAACAAATCTATCTTGGGGTCTGTCGTTGTTGTGATTGGCGCAGTGGCGTGGGTATGATGCTTGTGTGCTGCCGGCACCGCTGAGAGCTGCGGTATAGTGCCAGTATGGGCATTTGACGTGTCCCCTTGTTCTCCATCGTCGTGTGATCTGGTGGTGACCATCTCTTAGTATTCTAAAAAGAAATGATGCTTGTGAAGAGTTAAGAACTTTGTCATCCCCATGGACGGCGCCAAACTGATGCAGACATTTTTTGCTCCATGTTTTGACATTGACCTGCAAACCTACTTGCCTACAAAAGGAACGCACGTGAGCCACGGACAACCGTTGTGGTGGACGATGGCACTCCAATGCTAAAGTCAGACAGAGATTTGAGGAAGGCGTAATGTTGTAAACAGAGAAGTTGTAGCGTACCTTAGCTTACCAACCTCATGTCTTATTTATAGTGTTGGAATCCTAGTTCGACTAGGCCATTGATGGCGTAGTTTAGGGAAGAAGATCATCGTGGAGATCCTTCTCTAATTAGGAGTCGTGCTGTGGAGGGAATTTTCCTTGTTAGCCTTGTGCTCCTAGATACATAGGAGATAGTTGTCGTTCCAAAAATAATATGTAAATAGACGTCTCCATGTGTGATAGTTGGAAGCAAAGAGTTCTAGTAATTGTCGGTCTGAAGTTGATCCTCAATCTACTTTCCTTAGCAAAGTTTATAGGTATTGAGGATAGCTGTGAGACACGTGGGTTTAGCAGGCTATAAGAATTTGAGCCCGTCTGGCGGACTGC
The DNA here is from genome assembly GCA_003290165.1 of Berberis thunbergii. Taxonomy (NCBI): domain Eukaryota; kingdom Viridiplantae; phylum Streptophyta; class Magnoliopsida; order Ranunculales; family Berberidaceae; genus Berberis; species Berberis thunbergii. The sequence continues at coordinate 9,009 of QNQO01005261.1, forward strand.
ATTGGGCGGGCTTAGAATTGCTTGGGCCGGATCAGTGTTGGGTTGACGCTAGGGCTTCTTATTCCCCGAGATCATCATAATACGTGTACGACATAAAGGAGAGACCGTTTTGGTGTATCATCAGGGGTCAAACTCTATTAGGTATAAACTAACAAGCGTTAAACTCAAAAAACCAAAATTTATTTTAGTCATTGAAAAGTTACGAGTGTTGTACCTTACTTTTCTTACTCTCTAAAGATAACACAAGATAGCAAACACCTATTTGGGAATTTCCTTCAGCACGTATAGAAGATATTGCATAAGGATGAAACTAATCGCAACCTCCTTGGTAGCTATTAATGTCTTCTTTTCAGCTTAGAATTAATTATTTTTGCAGTTACAGGTATAACTTACTTGAAAATTTTGCTCAATCAGCTATTAAATTTAAATTGTGCATAAAATTGAAAGTAATGTGCATAATCAATTGTTTTAGTCAAATAAGTTTCCTCTTTTGGTAATCGTTAGAATGGAAGATACGATTGTGAAGAAAAACTGAGGTACTGATATTAACAAGTAAAAGAATGTCATGAAAAGGTGGACATTTATATTGGTAATTATCATGTAGCTTGAACCAATTTATCATTTTTAAACAAAGTGAAATCAATTACATATATACAAAAAATTCTTCTTAAACATGCACATGTAATTACAAAATTTGCATGCAGTAGTACTTCACACACAATCAAATGATTGACATTGATAGAAAGATGAAAAATGTTGGATTCCCAATCGAAAGAAGGCAGAGAATCAACATCATCAATGTAAGCTCTAATATCACTGTCCAAGTCTTTCAAATAGGAAAAGCCCTCGTGTAGCTCCCTCTATGTGATATTCCAATTGAGCAAGTCTAGGGAGTGAGGGAAGGGAGCGAGGGTGTAACGACCCGATCCGCACAATACGATATTTTCCGTTCTGAGTCCAACTAGCCCGCAGGCTTTAAAAGGCCTCTTATTATAGGGATCCGACCTCGTAGATAAGTAGCACATCCCCCTCCCGCACCCTGGCGATGTGGGACTATGTCCCCATTTGTAGCTCGTCCAACCCTTTTCGGGCCTATTGGCCTATTAGACTCCAACCCTCACCCTCACCGTCAGGTCCACCCACTCTAGGGTCTCACAGTCCACCCCCCTTAGGGTCCAACGTCCATATTGGCACACTTCTGGCTGGGTCAGGCTCTGATACTATTCTGTAACGACCTGATCTGCATGAAACAATATTGTCCGCTCTGGGCCCAACCTAACTACCCTCACGACTTTAAAATGCGTTGTGTCATGTAGATCCAAACTCACACATATATAGCACATCTCCATCCCTCACCCAAGCGATGTGGGACTATAATATCGAGGTAGTCTGTCAGCCTCTAGCTCGCCCACACATGGAGCTGCCAGCCTCAGAACCCGCCCACACAAGGTAGCCTGTCAGCCTCAGAGCCCGCCCACTCAGGGTATTACAATCCAAGAAACAAGATGGCAATCAGCATCAGAGGCAAAATGGGAACCAATTCCATCGCCAGGGTAACCAGAAACAAGGTTATCAGGGTCAGCAGAACCAGACTACCCAAGCAACATCGGGGGACATGTAGTGACTTGCTTCACTTGTGGGCTGCCAGGCCATCGAATGTGAGATTGCCCTAATGATAGGAACACGTCATAGAATAGGCAAGGTGAACCCACCCATGGGTGTGTGTTTGCCACCATACCTGATCAGGAAAACTTTCAAAGTACTCTTGATTTTCCTATCTCTATTATGAAGGTTTTATTTGATACCAGTGCATCATATTCTTTCATATCTCGACGTTTGGATAATCGAAAAATTTTGAAAACTTTGTCACTTGCTATACCATTATGTGTTACCACCCATTTAGGAGGCTCAACGACATTAAATGAATTATGTAAAAATTTTAAGATTTCCTTCCTTGACAAAGTGTTCCTTGTCGACTTGATTGTGTTTGACTTTGAGGGCTTTGATATGATTTTGGGAATTGATTGGTTGTGTAAGAACCTAGTCACGCTGGATTGTGCAAAGAAGATAGTTTCCATTCATGTTCCAGGCATGCCTCCTATTTGTCATACTTGTGGAAATTGTGAAGAGTCGGTGATGTCTAGTTTTCTTTACTTGGTGGGAACGTCGGAGAGAAAAATCCGAGATGTAGAAGTGGTAAGAGATTATGAGGATGTATTTCAGGAAATTCCTGGCTTTCCATCTAGGCGAGAAGTTGAGTTCCAAATCGATTTAGTACCTGAAACCGCTCCTATCTCTAAGGCGGCGTACTGGATGGCACCGAAAGAGTTGAACGAGATGAAAGTTCAGCTGGATGAGATGTTGCAAAAAGGGTAATTTTAGTATTTTTACTTTGATTTATTTGGATATACTTATTGACATGTTTATTCATGTTAATGTATATATTTGTAATCCTTTTGAGGTGTGTATGAACCAGGTTCATACGTCCTAGTAATTCTCCGTGGAGAGCACCCACAATTTTCATTTCAAAGAAGGATGGTACATTCAGGATGTGTATTGACTATAGGGAGCTGAACAAGATGACTATCAAGAACAAGTATTTGTTGCCTCGAATTGATGATCTTCTTGATCAGTTGAGGGGAGCAGTGGCGTTTTCTCAGTTTGACTTGAGAACTGGATATCATCAGATATGTGTTGAAGAAGATAGTATTCCTCTCACAGCTTTTCGTACGGGATATGGATTGTATGAGTTCCCCATCATGCCTTTTGATTTGACAAATGCCCCAGCCTTTTTCATGCTCTGAAAGATGATCAGACGCCAATGTTTCCACCGGCGGGCTTTATCTGTTTTCACCGTGGGATGCTTCAAACTGGAGTTTGTTTCCTTGTTCTTGACGTGATTTGGGACTTCCTGAATTTTCTTGGAATCCCTCCTGCCCAGTTGGTACCCAATGGGTACATGATCGTTCTTCTCATTTTGATTAGAGTGAAGGAAGCTGGCATCCGCGTGACTCTGCGGATGATTCAGTTGTTGACTTCTCCTCGACAGAACGATCACGTCGTTTGTAAGACAACATCGTCGAATCGCTTTGAGAATTTTTCAGATGACTTCAAGTCCTGGCAGAAGTACTACTTCTTGGCTCCTGGAAATTCAAAGTATTTCCAGTTCAAGGGTCGTCCGCTCGAATGAGAGTTCAAACCACTTTGTTAGTATAGCTTTATCTTTCGATTTTGTTGCGTTGGTTGTATGCTAACTGTTGCTCATGTTTCTTTGTAGTGATGTTCCCCTTTATTCCTCTTACCCCAGAAGAGCGAAACACTATAATGAAATTTTGCAACTTGCCAAAGACGAATGTGGAATAGGTCATATGTAGTACCAACTTTATTCGCAGTGGGCTGTGGAATAACTGGCATGAGGCCCCCACTATTTATCGATCGTTGATAGTTAAGTCCGAAGGTGGGACCCCTTCTAGAAAAAGGAAAGTCGTCGAAGTTAAGGCTTCTATTTTTTCTGAAATGGAGGGGCTTTCTGAAACGCTCGCCTCCTTTGTAGGTTCAAAAAAGTCTCGTGTTAGGATTGATTCGTCTTCCAAACGACCCGCTCTAGTAAATGAGGAGCATGCACCTGATCAGCCTACCAGGGCGGATGCCGAAGTGTCCTACTGAGAGAGGGGCCACCTATGATTAGCAGGAGTTGAAGATGCATCGAATCTTAATACCGCGTAGGCAGAAGCTTTGAGCAAGAAGCTGATGTTGCTGCTATGTTAACTTCTACTGGTGCTGATCAGTTCGGGACTGTTTTGCTAGAGGGTCGTGATGAGGATTCTCCTGAGGTTTTGGAGTCTAATCATTCCAATAGTGGGTTGTCCGATAGTGGTCGTGATGACACAAGCCAAGTTTCTCATAGTTCGCATTGTTCCCCATCTCGCTCCATGTCGCATCTTAGGTTGGACAACTCGCTTCCTTCTCGTCCTCCGGATTCTGCTAAGCCGTCTTGCAATAAAAGGTAGATTGTTGGTGACAAAAGAAATGCTACAGAGGAGGGCCTGGGAGCAGTGGTGACTACAAAAGGTGGTGCTGGTGTAATTACTCATCCAAGATAGCTCCATCTGGACGTGGCGAATAAGTTTGTTTGCCCCGGGCAGAGTGAAGATGAGCAATCAGACCTAGCACCAGGAGATTGATGTGGATTAAGCTTCGAGGAAGCATATAAGCAGGCATCATAGCAAGCTGATTGATCACGCTCCAAAAACCCAAAGAGGATACGCTAGAAGGGCGTATGGATAAGGTTTAAAGTACCTTATGTTGGGAATGTCTCACTTGAGCTAGGTGGTCGTCGTTGGATAAAAGTTGATGTGGCTCATGAGAAGGTGTACACCATGAAGCGTGTATGAACCAGGTTCATACGTCCTAGTAATTCTCCGTGGGGAGCACCCACAATTTTCATTTCAAAGAAGGATGGTACATTGAGGATGTGTATTGACTAAAGGGAGCTGAACAAGATGACTATCAAGAACAAGTACCCGTTGCCTCGAATTGATGATCTTCTTGATCATTTGAGGGGAGCAGTTGTGTTTTCTCAGTTTGACTTGAGAACTGGATATCATCAGATAGGTGTTGAAGAAGATAGTATTCCTCTCACAGCTTTTCGTACGGGATATGGATTGTATGAGTTCCCCATCATGCCTTTTGATTTGACAAATGCCCCAGCCTTTTTCATGGACCTGATGAACCAGATCTTTCTACCATACTTGGACAAATTTGTTATTATTTTTATTGATGACATTTTGGTTTACTCCCGTAGTGGAGTAGAGCACAGAGAGGATCTCAGGACAGTGTTGCAGACCTTGAGAGAACATAATTTGTACGCGAAATTTAGCAAGTGCCATTTTGGGAGAAATATGTGAAATTCTTAGAGCATGTTGTTTCTAGTCAGGGTATAGCAGTAGATCCTGATAAGGTGAAAGCAGTGAGGGATTGGAAACACCCTACTAATGCAACGGAGGTGAGAAGCTTCTTACGGTTAGCTGGTTATTATAAAAGATTTATTGAGAAGTTTTTCTTATTGCTACCCCTTTGACTGAGTTGACCCACGAGAGTGTTCAGCTTATTTGGACCAATGAGTGTGAAAAGGCTTTTCAGAAGTTGAAGCACCGATTATCCACTGCGCCCATTCTGACTATTCCAGTGCAAGGTGGGAAGTTGGTGGTCTTCACTGATGCTAGTGGCATAGGTCTGGGTTGTGTACTGATGCAGAATCAGAAGGTTGTTTTGTACACCTCACGACAATTGAAGCCTCATGAAAGGCGATATCCTACCCATGATTTGGAATTAATAGCAATTGTGTTGACCTTGAAGATGTGCTGACACTACCTTTATGGAGAGCATTTTGAGTTGTTCATGGATCACAAGAGTCTCAAGTATTTGTTTTCGCATAAAGAGTTAAATATGAGATAACAAAGATGGGTGGAGTTCATTAGTAGTTATGATTTTCAGATCATTTACCACCTAGGTAACGGAAATGTGGTAGTCGATGCTCTTGGTCGGCAACACACTGTTATGGCTTCACTCATGGTGGAGGAATGGAAGTCTCTTAAGACTATTTCTTTTTGTGATGTTCAGCTCGTCCAGGGAACGAACATGGCGTATGTTGGTAGTTTATCTGTTCGGATTTCTTTGATCAGTAGGGTTTTAAAGGAGCAACATAAAAATTCTCGTTTGATGAGCAAATTAGAGGACTTAGTGCTAGATAATCTAGATGATTGTCCCTCAGAGTGGCTAGTTGAGTCTGATGGTGGTTTGAGATTTCACGGGAGACTTTGTATGCCCGAGATTGAGGGATTTAAGAAAGAACTTATGGATGAGGCTCATAAGTCACATTTTACCATTCACTCGGTAGGCATAAAAATGTATCATGATCTGAAGCGAACTTTCTGGTGGGACAGTATGAAGAAGGATGTGGGAGATTATGTATCACGGTGTTTAATTTGTCAACAAGTGAAGGTCGAGCATCAGCGACCCTCAGGTTTGTTGCAGCCATTAGAAATTCCTATCTGGAAATAGTATAATATTTCTATGGACTTTGTAGATGGCTTACCAAAGACTTGATGAGGTAACGAGTCGATTTGGGTCATAGTTGACAGTTTGACTAAGTCCATGCATTTTGTTCAGTTGGTGTGCACCGCACTACCGAACAGTTAGCCAGATGATACATCTGTGAGGTAGTTAGGCTCCATGGGGTACCAGTGTCCATTGTATTGACAGAGATCCCTTGTTTGTAGCTGATTTTTGGGAGAGTTTTCAGCAAGCCATGGGGACGAGACTAGATTTGAGTACAGCTTATCATCCTCAGACTGATGGTCAGACGGAGCGGGTGACTCAGGTTCTAGAGGATATGCTTCGGGCATGTGTGCTCGATTTTGGTGGTAGTTGGGAGGATTATTTACCTCTCATAGAGTTTGCTTATAACAACAGTTACCATTCTAGTATTGGCATAGCCCCATTTGAGGCTTTATATGGGAGGCCTTGTCGATTACCATCCTGTTGGGCGGAGGTTGGTGACATAGTTTTGCTAGGGCCAGAGATGGTCTGGGAGACATCGGAGAAGGTGCAAATTATTAGAGAGCAGATCAAAACTGCTCAAAGCCAACAGAAGAGTTATGCTGATCGAAAGCGTAAGGGGATAGAATTTCAGGTTGGGGACCTTGTCTTTCTCAAGGTTTCACCTATGAGCGGCGTACTGAGGTTCGGTAAGAAAGGGAAGTTAAGTCCTAGATTTGTGGGACCATTTGAGATCATTGCTCGAGTAGGGAGTTTAGCCTATAGACTCGCCTTGCCACTGAGCTTATCAGCTGTTCATGATGTGTTTCATATTCCATGTTGAGAAAGTGTGTAAAGGATCCTGCTCACATCGTCCAACCCATAGAAATTGAGATTAATGACGACTTCACCCAAGTAGTACGACCGATCAAGATTGTGGATTGTGATGTGAAAAAACTCCGTAGAAGGATAGTGAATTTGGTGAAAGTTCAGTGGAGTGAAAAGGAGAATGATGTAACTTGGGAGCTAGAAGACAAGGTGAAACAATTGCACCCGGAGTTGTTCCTCCAGTGAATCTCAGGACGAGATTCCTTTTGAGGTGTGTATAATGTAACAACCCTAATTATAGAACATTATAAAATTTTAGGGCTTTATTAAATTTGAAGTTGAGTCATATAATAACTAAATAAATAAATAAGGGGGTGCCAATATAATCTTGTGCAAACCCTAATCTTGTAGGGTTTTGCCATTAAGTTGGTTAAATAGAGATTTGGTTCTTCCCAGTCGCATAGAAAGTCTGTAGAAGAAAAAAGGGAGAAGAAGAGAAGTAACAAAGGAATAAAGAAAAAGGGAAAGGAAGAAGAAAGTAAAAGGTGAGTTCTTACTTTTAATTCTGTTTACTTAATTTTTCACATGATTGTATAAATCCATTTCCTCTAAAGTATATCAGTCGAACATTTGTACAGTATGCTCTTTTCATGATGCGTAGATCTGACAACCTATAATGAGATTCCAATTTGTTGATGAGAAGATTGATGATACATCAAATAAGACCATCATCGCAATCACACACATAGCAAAGATCTTCTATCACGAGTATCAAATATCCCAAGACCAGGTCAATTCATAAAGTCCAAAGAAGACAAATCCAGTCATGAAAGTCCAAACATGGCTCGTCATAATAAATCATAATTAGAGACCCAAGTCCAGGCCCGATAAAGTTATCCCTTAAGGGGCAGGAATGTTACATAAAAAAATGTCGTAGAGGGAGTTATGCCTCCACGAATGTATCTTCATAAAGGGGAAGACTGTTACAGAGAACGTCTCCCCTCGTTGCACCTCACATGCTTAAATCATGCAGGAAATTAACAACGACCATTATAAAAGGTAAAGGGAACATTTGAATAAGGTATGCAATTTTAACTAAGCTCTGTTCAGTTTTATCTCCATCTTCAACTAAGTTATTGACTTAAGCATCAAAGTGCCTTGGGCCACCAAAAGGTGGTCTTTGGCAATCTAACATTTGTTTACATGTTTTACTTATTGGAGACTGGATTTGAACGCTTCAAAGATGATGAACTATTTTTAGTGAGTACCCTATAGATGTTGACACTTTCCAACTCATAATCAACCTGGATTTGTTCAAGGCTTAGATAATCCCACCAAAACTCTGAGGCAGAACCCTTTTGTTGTTGTTGTTGTTCCATGAGGGACATGTCAATCTCCTTCACCTTATCCCTCATCAAGGCCCATAAAAGCTCAATCTCCTCATCAGTATTATCTCTAAAAATGTCATTGATGTCGTAGCTCATCCTTCTTCTTATTGGAATTGTATTAAAGGATCATTATGATCATGTGAAGAAGAAGAAGATGCATAAGTAGTACTAGTATTAGAATTTGCATGTGATGCTGCTGCAGTAACCACAGGTGCCACAGTGGATATTGAAGAACCCTTCTCCAATAGCTTAATGGAAAGATTGTTGGTGAGTCTTTCTAACCCATTGCAGAAAGTTCTAGTTGACGTAAATTATAATCTACACCCCCTCAGAGCCACCAGTGCTAGTGGTTGGAGGAAGTGGAGGAAGTGTTCCACTGCAGTAGTGGTGGAGCACAGACTCAACTGATGAATAGCAATAATAGCGACATGAGCACAGTGAGAAGAGAAACCCATCTTGAAGGCACCCTAACACCTCTTGCAAAAGGTAACTTGAAGATTGTTCTTCTTCTCTATCTTCTCCATTGCATTTTTTTCGCTTACCCATTACTGCCTTGCGTTGAGTTGAGTTGCATTCTTGGGCAGAACTGAACTCAAGTGATCGAACCAACTGAAAAGAAAGATTGGAATATAAGATAAATATGACCCACATACCATTTTGGTTCAATATGGCCACATCTCATCTTGGTTTAAATGAATAAATGTTATTTGATTGGTAAAATAAACTGAAAGTAGTTTCTACACACGTTAATGGAACATGTAGTTAAATGTCTTAAAACTAAACAAAGGACAGTTATCACCATAGTTTAGAAATGGTTCTCTCTCTGACCATAAAAGAAAAGAAGCTCATTTGTATCCATAAAGAATTGAAATGTTGGCATGGAATTGAAAGGAGGATAAGAGGAACTAGTATTCTTTATTACAAAATCTTCTCCACTAACTCTTCTTCATCACAAACTCCAATTTCTTCAAATTAATTAATAATTTTGTAATATATATTCCCAATGTGTATATATTCCAAATTAATTAATGTGTATGTGAATGACATGATGTTCTAAGATATGAAAATATAAAATTTTGTATCTTGCGTTTGAATTTATGAGATCAAACATCATTAAGTTATTTTATTACATGGAAACACAACAATGAATAGAAGAAAGGATTGCTAGACCATCGATGTAGAACACAACACATACAAGACTCACTCTAGACGACTCACTTGTTTTAGAAACAACTTTCAGATGATTTGATTCAACAAGTGGGAGTATATTTGGTTTCTATCTTTATCTTGCTTGCATGTATAAAAACCAACGAATTTCAAATTTTTTTACAATTAGAGGTCGGTCCGTCTCAGTTAGAGGTAACGAACGAATCAGAATGAGTTATCATCTTAATTTTAGGGTTTTTTTTTACAACCAAGTGCCCAAGCCCAATTCAAATCTAACCCTAGGGCATTATAGTAGGGTGATAATGCAAAGGGGTTTAAAATATAGAGGAGAAAAAGAAAATAGAAATAGCAACTCTGACATTATTTTAGGTTTCTCTGGGCCGGTAGTTTTGATTTCTCTAAAAAAGTTTATGTATCCATCCTTGTTAGCGCGTCGTACATGCATGCGTCCTGGGTCCAGTATACATGGCAACGATATTGTCCTCATTGCTTTTAGGAAGTGAACCATCACCTTATATTATCTCACGACATTTCCACTTTCTGAGATGTGAGATTTCCAAGCCAACACCAATAAGTCAGCAATCTCAAATCTCCACCTTTGGTGCAAATTGTCACACATCTTATAATCTACCTGATCTGCAACATCTCGAAGTACACCTCCTCCTCAAGCGTCTTGCACAATCACAATCTTGGGAGTAGCACTCGGTGTACAAGCTCAACTATTGCTAGCATTGTTGGCTCCACCTAGTTGCAATCACGACACTAATTTCATCTCCTTCGGACTTGCAGGACACCCCTTGGCAAAAATATAAAGCTCAACCTAGATCATCAACCAAAAGAACCAACACACACTACAAGAAACTGGCAACTTAGCGACAGTGGCCCAAGGCATTTTGCGACGATTATGACCGTCGCTAAATAAAACAGCGACGGTTACAAAACTAATAAAGGCGTCACGTCGCTAAATACTATATAGCGACGGTTTAATGTAGCGACGTTTATAACCATCGCTAAATACAATATAATGATGGTTATAAACCGTCGACAAAATTCGATGAACAATCCAACTTTTTGCCTTTTAGCGACGATTTGCAACCACCGCTAAATTCCATTTGATAATTCAAATTTTTTTACCATATAAAAATCACATTTTTCAACCTGTACTGTTTTATTTTCATTGGGTGCAGATAATCTATCCAACATATGCACTACAACTTTTAGACTCAAATCAAAAATCAAATATAAACAACGACACTAAACTAAACTCATATGATACCATCATCATACATTAAGAGGAACTTTAATTTCATTTCAAAATCAATATTATACATGGTCCAGAAGAAAATACAAATTAAAATTGTTACAAATTGTCAATGCTTACATCTAACAACCAAAACCGAAGTTGTACAATAGTTGTCTCAGGGGCGTTGTCTACATGGCCTCACCGACCTTGAGCTCATCAGTAAGCTGCTGGCCAAGATTAAGCTATCTAAGTTTAGTCTTAAAATTGATCATCAGAAAGGCCTGGAATGGAATGCCCTTGAAGTCTGACAATTTACAAACAACTATATGTCAAGTGGCAGCCAAAAAACTGTTAAAGCAAAAAACAAAAAATAAATAATTGATCTAAACAGAACACCAATTCCAAGAAACTCAAGGCATGGACAGAATTAAATTTTCTTAGTCAATACCATTCCTTGTCATCTCCTTCACTGATCAATGGAAAGAAAAGAAATTGCATAGTTGAAACATTTCAAATGAAAAGGACAAACTAAAATGACTTACTTTGCCAAATTGGATCAATTGACAGTTGAGGACAGGATAGCAAATCCTAGGACGGATGGAAAATCTACACCTATTGATGTCCCTACCATATTAACAAAGTAAAAAACAGTGACGCTTTGAGTCAGTCTTTAGGCAAAAATCTTATTGTAAACTAGATGTGTGCTAAGTTTGAACTCTATAAGACGTATGGACTGAATATGTAACACAAATATTATTCAAGCATGAAAGTTGTACTAGCAATCTTTACCATTGTCAATTGAATCACTCAAATTTAAGCCAAGATAATGATTCTTTTTTCTTTTCTTTTCTTTTCTCTTCTTTCTTTTCTTTTCTTTTTCTTTTTTTCTTGAATTGCTAGAAAATAATTTGATACACCCATAAATAATAATAAAAATATTTAAAAAAAAAATTGACACCATACACCCAAATATGAATTAGAAATCCAAGCAAAAGGGAGCCAGCAAAGATGATAACAACAGAACTGAAATGAAACAACATCAAAATAACAAGTTCATAATAAGAAATCTCCATTCAGTCAAAAAACAAAAGGCTTCCTACAATCGTCATGGTTCAGCAACTTTCAGAGCAAACAAATCAGGTAAAAAAGATATATTAACCCTCAAAATGCAAACATCAAATTATCCCTTTTGAGTTTCTTGTTATTTATTTCAATAAAGGAACTTACGGAGTTGTTTATTGGCCACTGCCTTAAGAGCCAGTGTTGTAGAAGATCCCTGCAGGCTTTCCTGCCAGTGACTCTGTTCTGCACAAACTTCCTGTTGCATCTAAAAATGCCATGAATTGAGCTGTCATCATTCCAAATCTAGTGAGGAACCCAAAGATTAACCCATCAGCTTCAGTCAGCTCGCTAGGTGTAATGATTGGCACATCACTCTTTGGTGGTGCACCCATCTTTCCAATAACCTCAATTGGTAGTGTTTCAGGAACCTGTTCCACATGTTTAGACTCAATCAGAACTGATTTATTCAAATACCACCTAATAGAGACTACAGTAATCACAGAAGCAACGAATCCAGAAGTTAGGAGTGTTTCCATCAATTGATAGGGGTTAACTGGTTAAGTTACAAGGTACCAATGAAAATGATTAGTGCCTCAAGTTTCTGAAATTTTGTATAACAGGTAACTAGGTAAGCCATATCTATTTTTCTATTTATATGCATTTGAGATCAACCATAACTAATTCTCAGAAGTCAATATAGATTCAAAAATACTATGTTAATGCATCCCATGAAACCTATAAGCATAAATAAATAAAGACAAATAGATTCAAAAATATTGATGTTAGAATGAGTTTGTCAACAAGAAAAATAAAGAATTGAGGAGTAGAGATTACAATTAATTGGGAAGATATACAAAATCCCTAAACATAGCTAGTGGCTAGACCAAATTCAACAAAATACCCGAAATCCAAACCAAACAAAAAAGAATTGAGAACCTAGGGGCTGCCTAATTCACCAAGAAAAACTAAACTCCTCATATAAGAAACTGAGAATCTAGGGGTTAGCCATAATATAAACTCCTCATATAAGAAACCAAGAAAAACAAAATACATGTGATGATTCGCTGGGCTCGCTCCCTTGTGCCCACTCCCTTTGAATGATGTGCTGAGTGTACCTCCAATTTGTCAAGTCCCAGCCAAACCATCAGCTCTAATACAACTTGTTGGCGTGCTTTACACGTGACCCTATGGCCACTATACATAGCAATGATATTGTCTCCAACTTAAACACCTATTGCACTGTCTCTTCAGTGTGGGGTTTTATTCAAAAGACCTAGTTGTTATTAAGGAGTGGATATCAACCTTATATTATCCCACGATAGCCCCACCTCCTGGTATGTAGGACTATTCAAGTCAATACCAATAAACCAACATTGTTGGCGCACCATGCACATATTGCGCAACCACGATCCTAGGAGTAACACTCTATGTATGGGCTCGACTATTACTGGCGATGTTGACTCCACCTAGTCGTAACCACCATGCTAACTCTAACACGTCTATACTTGTAGGAAACCCCCTTGACTATTCAAATTGAGCCAACAATGTTAGCGTGTCATGCACGTATTGTGAAACCATGATCCTGGGAGTAGCACTCTATGTATGGGCATAATTATTGTTGGTGATGTCGGTTCTACTTAGTCACAACCACTGCACTAACTCCAACTCGTCTAGACATGTAGGAAACCCCATTGGCAAGGATGTGGAGCCTATCCTGGATCATTTACCTGCATAACCGAACTCGCAATACTCCACCTAGCTCACTTCCTTGCACTACTCCCCTTCCATGATGTGCCTCATACACCTCCACTCCGCCAAGTCTCAGCCGAACCGTTGGTTTTGATACCATAGTCCACCTCATTCATACTTTTAAATTTAACTGTCGGCTTTGGTAACACCTGTTAGCGCGTCGATCATGCACGGGCACCATGGGTAGCGACGTTGTTGGCTTTACCTAGTCGCAGCCACTACACTAACTCCACCTCGTTAAGACACCCCATTGGCAAGGATCTGGTGCCTAACCCTAGATCATTTACTTTGAGGACGACTCTTTAGGTGTATTCCTTTTAGTGTAGAATACCAATGTCTCGTTTTGAAAAGCGCCCAAATGCCTAGCATATAATATATATAGGGAAGGGTTAGTCTCTGGATTGGAAAACATGCGGACTCCCTTGCATGTCTGAATTGACTTGACCTCTTTGCATGGTAGTTCTAGGTCATGTTCATTGTCTAGTTAGTTTGTGTATGTATTAAATATTTTTCCTCTATACTTTTGTATTGAATGAATCATTCTTCCACAAATACTCTTGTTGAATATTGATGAAGGCTTCCCTTTGATTGTTTTTATTTCATTTTCTTAGATCATTACTACTGTTACTCAGGTTGTGTTTAAGTTGAAGTTGCATAGTTCTAGTTATCCTTAGGCTTGCTAGCGAATCATATTGTTAGTGTCGTGTGAACTTGCAATCCGTGACAGTTGGTATTAGAGCACAGTGGATGCAGACCATGATGCAAGATTTGACAGAACACGTTAGTACCCTTGAAATTCGAATAAACAAGGTTGAGAACTAGGAGGAACAAAATAAAATAATCAAGGTTGTTGAAGACAATGTCCGTACTCTCCTTAGACTTCTTAACATGGTGGAAAGAGTAGAAACAATTGAAAGACTATTAAACATTAGCAGAGTGCCATAAGGTGCAATTTATGCATAGGGGACAAATGAAGGTGATGTTGGGGAGTTGCCTCACCCCACTACAAAAGTAATGGACAACTTTCAAATGCGTCTAGATGATTTGTATGAGAATACACATTTTGTTGTTAAAGGGCGTAAATGCATATAATAAGCCAAAAACATCGGAATGTCACAAGATGAAGATCCCAAATCTCATGAAGGTGTTCAAGATGTGAACGAATTGGAAAACTTATTGATATGGAATAGTACTTTGAGATAGTACATCCTCAGTGAGATAAAGCAAAAGTGAGCATAGCTACTTTGCGTCTAACGGCGGATGCTAAATTATGTTGGAGACTTTTCGATCCGAATATCAAAGCAGATTACATTATTATTGAGACATGGCCTGAATTACAAAAAGTACTTAGGAACCAGTTCCTTTTGATTTTGTTGCCCGAACAAACTCTACACCATATGTTACATAGGGAGTGTTCAGGACTATGTCCAACAATTTACTAATTGTTTGTTGTAGGGTGGGAATCCCATCCTGCGATCCCAATCTCATCACAATTTTTTGGGTCCTTTAAGGATTGATCAAACCCATCCTAGTTCCTTCCTATCACGATCTAGAGTGGGATGAGATCGAAATGAAAATTTTTAATCTTGCCCATCCCGTCCCAAACTTATTTATTTTATATTTATTATTAATTTAAGTTTTACTTGATTCTTGATGTTGTTGATGATCATGTACTTGTACTATTATCTATTTCAGAATTGATTATTGATGTGTAAGACTTGAATAATGTATTATTATGACATTGAATCGTGTTTGTTGTGAATTTTAGAACTGAATAAATTTGCTGCTATAGGGAATTTTTTAGTATCATATTGTCCCATCCCATCACATGCCCACCCCTAGTTTGTTGGATATCCGAGACATGACGGAGAAATATAAGCTTTTCTATTCCATCCACCAGGCTCAACTTTGGTTACAAACTGAGTTACAAAGACAAAACTAGAGGACCTAACAACTGCCATGACAACTGCAGAAATATAAGATTTTATATTCCATCCACCAGGCTCATCCTTGGTTACAGACTAAGTTACAAATACAAAAACTAGAGGACCTAACAATTGCCATGGAAACTACAGAGAGAATCAATGATTGTATGCTTAACACAAAACCTGGTCTACTTCCCTAATCTGCACGACCTAGGAGTGTTAGTACAAACATGAGTGATAGTTCAGTTTCACAATCAAACAATCAGACTTGGAGGAATAACTCACGATTGTCCAATCAGAACTGGAATGCTAATAGAAGCTGGGCTACTAGCTCTAGTAGTTCAAACTATCAATCCAACAACAACTACATAAGGGGATCGTAAGGTTTCTCTGGGTAGAAGTACTCAAGACAACAAAGGCCCTACGTTCCCCTGCCATGCATCCTTTGCAATAGCAAGGTTTGTAGATCAAATGCCTGCCCGAACAAGCCGGATTTACTCTCGTGGATGTCCTTGATGCAAGCTCAACCTTCCAGCTCAGACCCTTCTACTTTCAACATTGAGAACCACGGACTCAACGTAGCCAAAGGGGACACTACTTTCGTAAACCAACAATAATACCTTTTTTGCAACTGCACACCAGTGATGCTCAACCCTACTCGCTCCTCTTACCTCATCCACCTTGATCACCAGGTCTCAGCTAAACTGTCAGCTTTGATATCACTTGTTACTACACTGTGCTTACACGCACACTCTGAATCTACTACACATAGCAACGATATTGTCCCCAACTTAAACACTTTTAGTATTGGGACTCCATCTTGCCCCCGGGTGTGGGGTTTCATGCAAAAGGCTTTATTGCACTCCATTGATATTAGGGAGTGTTCGTAGATCAAATGCATGTCCGAACAAACTGGATTTACTCTCATGGATGTCCTTGATGCAAGCTCAACCTTCCAAATCAAGCCCTTCTACTTTCAGCATTGAGCACTCTTAGATAGAAGCTCTTCGCGGACTCAATGTAGCCAAAGGGGACGTTGCTTTCCTAAACCAACAATAATACCTCTTTTGCAACCATACACAGATGCTCAACCTTACTTGCTCCTCTTACCTCATCCACCTCGATCAACAGGTCTCAGCTAAACTGTCAGCTTTGATATCACTTGTTACTGCACTGTGCTTACACGCACACTCTGAATCTACTACACATAGCAACGATATTATCCCCAACTTAAACACTTTTAGTATTAGGCCTCCATCCTGCCCCCGGGTATGGGGTTTCATGCAAAAGGCTTTATTGCATTCCATTGATATTAGGGAATGGACTACTCCCTAATATTCCTTTGTGACAACTCTAAATATTGAAATGTGAGACTATTCAAGTCAGCACCAATAACCCAAAAATCCTTTATTGGTCGTGTTGTGCTTCTAGAATCAATTAACACAATTAGTAAGTTGATGAGACTATGTTTCTACTAGCAATTACTCTCTACCCTTCTATCTTAAAATTCCATATTTTTAATTCACTTTCATCAAACAATGCTTTTTGCACTCATTCCTACTTCCTTTTTTAATTAACATATAAGAACTAGTAAGACAACCCACAAATTTCCATGAAACTTAAGATGGATGGCATCTTCACTAGCACTTGAATCAATTATTGCAAGTTGTAAGAAGAAGACTGATATGGGCAACACTTATTTCTTTCTTGCATCGACATGGTAATTAATATACATATTTAGCAATTTTCTCCTCAGTAGCTTGTATTTCATCCGTAATTTGGATACGATTGAAATAGTATGAAATAGCTAGTATCTAGCTGGGTTGATGTTTCAAAAATTAAACTACCAAGTGTTTCCCAAGGGAAAATGGAGTCGAGTGATGAAGATGTGGAGTACAAGTGTTGGAGGCATGTCCAGTGTAAAAATTAATGTTGGTGGCATGTTGAAATGAAATGTCTAAGACACTAGCAATTAAAGTTAATATTGATTAGTGCTCAAGGCATGCAAAATGGATTAACAAGGCCGCCATGCTAAGTAGTAATAGTTAGTAGTAACTAGTTAAGAACTGTGAGTAGTGAAGCATATTTATATAGGGGAGAATCATAGGAACAAGTAAATGGAGAGCCATAGGCAATGGAAAAGGATCATTGTGTTTTTTACTGCTGCATATTAAACAGTTGTCACTTTCCTCTTAACTTTGTGAGGAATCCTTCATCAGTGGTTGTGAATGACTGACTTTTTCAATCTTTTCGACCTTGGTTCCATAGGAGCAAGTCAGAAAGATTGAGAAATAGAAACATCTGATTTGATTCGTTTAGGGTGGAGGTTTACTATTAGGGTCAAGACTTCAGTAATAATCTTGAAGTTTCATCCAAGGAATAGAGGTTCAACAGTGTATGGTCTACCTAAGGATTCAACGGTAGAGCTCAACGTCTTGTTCCAATGCCATTTACCTAACTACAAGGGACTTCTTAATCAGCTTCCCTACACAACTGCAAGTAATTTATCTAGGCTTATGGAATATCATCAATTCTAACATGATTCGGTGACATCTATCAGGCAGATTCTGTCTTTGTTGAAATATTTTGTTGTAAACTGTTGGAAGAGGAGGCTTTAAAGGCTTTAGAAATTTGGGAGGAAATAATGAGAGAAGGAGAAGTTAGTAAAAATGAGAACTTCTTATTGATTTTCAAATTTTTGCTTGATACAAAATGGGAGTAGAAATGAGAACTTTTTATTGATTCTCAAGTTTTTGCTTGATACAAAATGGGAGAACCCACCCCCTATTTATACTAGTGGCACCTCATACAATGGCTAGGATTGTGCCAACACATTTTTAATCCAATAGTTACAATCCATCATCTAGAGTTCTTCACCAAAATATCTTATATCTAGATTTCTCCACTATTTTCTAATCGTAAAAATATCTATATTTCATCTAATGACTCTTCTAGAAATAACTTTCTAAAAATCGGGCTCCAATCTAACTCCTTTTAGAATTTGGGCTTTGTTATTTTATTCCCTACTCTTAAGCCCAATAACAATTTAAATAACTAAAGCCCAATTACACCATAACTTAGCCCAAATCAAGTTTATATTCCAACACCCCCCTTAAACTCGATTTGTCATCCCAAGCAAACTTCTTAATTTGATAAAGTCTTCAAACTTGAGTGGCTTAGTGAAAATATTCGTTGCTTGATCGTGGGATCTCACACTCTTGCTGCACTTCTTTTCTTTTGATATACTTTCTTATGTAGTGATACTGTGTATCAATATGTTTGCTTCGACCATGAAAGTCTGGATTATTTGATAAGGCCATTGCAAATTTGTTGTTGACATAGACCTCGGTTGGTTTTTCTTTTGGCATTCCAAGCTCTTTTAGCAGACTTCTTAGCCATATTACCTGACAGACACAAGATGTAGCAGCCACATACTCTGCCTCACATGTAAAAAGTGTGACAATTGTTGTTTTTTTGACATCCAAGTAAAAATGGTATCTCCCATGAAGAACACAAAGCCGGTTGTGCTTTTTCGATCATCCACGTGTCCAGCCCAGTCACTATCACTATATCCAACAAGCTTATAATCACTATTATGATTATAGAATAAACCAAAGTTGCTTATACCTTTGATGTAGTGGAGAATTCTTTTTGTTGTCTTTAGATGAGTAGTTGTTGGAGATTCTATATAATAACTAACTAATCCGACGACATAAAAAATATCGGGCCTCGTACAAGTTAGGTGACGCAAGCTTTCAACCAGCCTCTTGAAGTTTGTTGAGTCTACTCATTCTCCTCCATCGTTCTTGGGCAACTTGATTCCACATTCCACCGGCGTACTGATAGGCTTGCAATCTTGCATTTTTAACTTCTTGAGCAAGTCTTTTGCAAAGCCTTTTTGTGAGATGAAGATACCATCTTCGTTTTGTTTTACTTCAATACCAAGATAGTATGACATAAGTCCAATGTCAGTCATCTCAAACTCCTTGATCATTGGTTTCTTGAACTCTTTGAACATACTTGGATTGCTTTCGGTGAATATCAAGTCATCCACATACAGGCATGCAATCAAAATGTCACCATCTTTGATTTTCACATATACGACATGTTAACGAGGGCATCTAGTGAAGCCATTTTCTTGAAAATATTTATCGATCTGACTGTTCCATGCCCTTGGTGCCTGCTTTAACCCGTAAAGAGCCTTGTTCTACTTGAGGACTTTGTCTTCGCGTCCTTTCACTTCATAGCCTAGCGATTGTTCAATGTAAACTTTTACTTCAAGAAGTCCATTCAGGAAGGCAGATTTCACATCCATTTGGTGAACCTTCCATCCATTTTGAGCAGCTAAAGAGATAATTAATCTGATAGTTTCTAGGCGAACAACATGAGCAAATACCTCATCGTAGCCGATGCTAGCTCTTTGACTGTAGCCCTTTGGGACCAGTCTTGCCTTGTATCTTTATGTTTCTCCTCTAACATTCTTCTTTGCCTTGTACACCCACTTGACACCTATTGCCTTGTGTCCTTTTGACAATGAAACAGGCTCCCATGTATTGTTCTTTGTGATAGCTTTGATCTCCTCATCCATAGCATCTCTCCCCTTTTTGTTCTGGACAACTTCTTTGAAATCCACCAGTTTCGATGTCGGCAAAGAGACAAAAGAGTGTGGGATCTTCTATTCTTTCGGTCTCCTCATAGATTTCTTACAAATTCCTTGTGCGCGACATGCTCCTTTCAGTTGATGGGGAATCTTCAGTAGTTGTTGTTGGTGAAGTGGATAGAGCAGTGGACTCACTTGTCTGCTCCAAGCTATGTTTCTCATATTCTTCAAGATAGGGGACAAAGTTATAATCTTCATCATTTTTACCCAATCCCATTCGCCTTCTTTGTCAAAGTCCACATCTCAACTTATCACAGTCTTTCCAGTATTTGGGTTGTACAGTTTGTAGCCTTTGGAGTTTGAGTTGTACCCGATAACGATGAACTTCTGGCTTTTGTCATCGAGCTTCGTTCATATCCATCCGATACATGCACATATGTTATGCTTCCAAACACTCTTAGATGAGGGATTCCGGGTTTTCTTCCACTCCATGCTTCTTGTGGCATTTTCCCCCACACACTTCTAGTAGGTGGGAGATTGGACAAGTAGACAACACATGCCCACAGCTTCAGCCCAAAACTCATTTGGAATTCTCCTGCTCTTGAGCATGCTTCGCGCCATGTCGAGGATGGTTATGTTCTTCCTTTCTGTAACTCCATTTTGCTTATGGGGGATCTCGAAACAGTTAGAGGACATCGAATTCCATTTGCTTCACAAAATTCTCAAAAATCATGAGAGGTAAACCCACCTCCTTAATCAGATCTCTTGATCCTGATCTCAAGTCCGGTTTTTTTCTCCATAACAGCTTTGAATTTATTTAAGGCTCTAAAGACTTTTGATTTTTGCTTCAAGAAATATACCCAAGTTTTTTCTTGAAAAGTCATCAATAAATCAAAGGAAATAATTGTTTTTACCAAGGGAGTTTGGCTTGATTGGTCCACATACATCAGTGTGTATGAGCTCAAAAGGCTTCTGGGCTCTTGAGTTTGATTCCTTTGGAATACTCTTTCAGAATTGTTTTCCAAGTAGACATCCGTCTCAAAGTTGGTCGGGGTGATTGATGAAAGGAAATCCTTTCACCGTCTTCTTCTTCGATAGCAAGTCTAAGCCACCAAAATTTAGTGTTCGAACCGAAGAAACCAAAGCCATGATGCATCTTTGTAGCAAGCCTTGAGACACTTTGCCACATCGTTTTGAATGTTTAACATAAACATTCTATTTCTTGACTTTGGCACCTTGATGATCAAATTACTTTCTTTTCTCTTATAGTCAGGCTACAATCTTTCATGTGAATATCATAGCCCTTCTCTAAGAGTTGGCCAAGACTCAAGATATTATCTTTCATGTTGGACACGTAGTAAAGATTTGAAATAAATTAATGTTCTCCATTCTTCAAGCGGATTAGGATTTTACCTTTGCCTTTGGCAGAAATCTTGGATTCATCACCAAAGGAAACATTGTCATTCACCGATTCATCAAGCTCCATGAACATGTTTCTTTTCCCACACATATGGTTACTTGCACCAGTGTTAAGATACCATGTGTTGTCTTGTCCTCCATGATCTCCTTTATAAGCTAACAGTAGTGTGCCTTCTTCTTGACTCTTATCTTCGGCATAGTTAGCCTTCTCTTCAACTTTATATTTGGGAGTTCTACATAGATCAAAATTTTGACAATTATAGCATTTGACTTGAGGTTTGTCGTACCTTGAGTTGCTCCCACGACCTATTGTAGAGCTTCCTTTTCTATCTTCATTGTTATCGTAATCTCCTCGTCCACATCCTCGACCTTGTCCTTGGCCAAGACCTCGTCCTTGGCCACTACCTCTTCCATGTTGACCAAGTTCATTGCCGAAGCTTTCTTCCTTCTCCTTTGAGTGGACTTGCATCTTGAGAAGTTGTTCCACAATCTCTTGTTTCTTCTTATGTTTCTCTTCGTATGCTTGCAATGATCCCATTAGTTGGTCGATTAGTCATCTCTTCCAAGTTTTTTGTTTCTTCAATCGTGACAATAATATGCTCGAATTTAGGATCTAACGAGCGTAGTATCTTTTCCATTATTCTTACATCTTATAGTTTTTCACCATTTCTCTTCATTTGATTGGAAACGTTCAAGACTCTTAAGAAATAATCGGAAATAGACTCGAGCTCTTTTATGTGTAAAGCTTCAAACTCACCTCTTAGTGTTTGGAGGCACACTTTTTTTACTTGCTCCACTCATTTGCAAGAAGTTTGAAGCTTCTCCCATGCTTCCTTTGAAGATGTTGCATTTGAAATTTTCTCAAAGCCATCATCATCTAAGGCTTGATAGATGAGGAAGCGAGTTTTTTGTTTCTCTTTCTTGAATCTTTTAAGTTATCCCTTTGTGCTTGGGATAGTGATGCCTTATCATGTGGCTCATTATAGCCTTTCTTCACAATCTCCCGGACATTATGCGCTCCAAGGAAAGCCTTCATCTTAATACTCCAATTATCGTAGTTGCTCTTGTTGAGCATAGGGACTTGGAAGAAAGCCATACCATTGTTTGTCATGACTATAGGAAGAGATTTTCTTGCTCTGATAATACTTTGTTGGAAGAGGAGGCTCTAAAGGCTTTAGAAATTTGGGAGGAGATGATGAGAGAATGAGAAGTTAGTAGAAATGAGAAGTTTTTATTGATTTTTCAAATTTTTGCTTGATACAAAATAGGAGAACTCACTCCTTATTTATACTAGTGGCACATCTTTAAACAATGGCTAAGATTGTGTCACACCATTTCTAATCCAATGGTTACAATCTATCATCTAGAGTTCTCCACCAAAATATCTTCTATATAAATTTTTCCACTCTTTTCTAATCCTAAAAATATTTAGATTTTATAGAAAATATCAAGCGTGTAAGATGCTTTTGGAGGGGTTAATTTGTGCTGTGTGAAAAGAGACTCTCAATGTACGATAGTCTGATTTCATTAACTTGTTTTGGGGGAAAAACATCCTTGAATCATCTACTAACATGAATGAGTGCAGAGGAAAGCTAATATCTCAGTGTGGGTGTCCATGTGTCTCATTAATTAGCCCATCCTTTTATATTGACCTTTAAACCATATCCACTCTACTCATTAGATGATTTTTCACCAAACACCTGACTTGGATGAGCCTATTTTCTGTTTCGTGACGGACTGTCTGTGCTGATCACAAGGGAATATGGACCTTTTTTTTTTTTTATGTTCATCTCTTTCATTCTTCTTTTAACTGGCCTACCTTGCAGCAAAGAATGGTTTTCCTACGTGTGGTGTGGGTGTGGTTGACCAACATCCTGAAATCATCAATCATAAAGGAAAGTTTTTCAAAGATAGGATTTCATAAAGTAGTTTCATTTAGAAGGAACCAACATGAGCACGTCTTTGGAATTTCAAGAGGAACAAGTAAACAAAATTATTGTCTGATCAACAAACAAATTCAATGTCCCCCTAACTGATGAACAAATTGTTATGATTATGAAAGGCTCAACATAATAATATAATGGGGAATGGTTTAGACTGTTTGGGGCTTCGCTATGAATGAGTATTATCACACTTGGGGGGTGTCTGGGCCCCGAGGCTTTTTACTCAAGGGACGTCAGTGGACGCCAAAATGAATGAAATTAATTATGCAAACCACACAAAAAAAAAATTTGTTTTAAAAAATGTGCAAAAAGGGTCTAAACAGTTCTTATTGCATTACATCCCACCCTAGAGACACTCTTAATAGGTCTGGAACTAGACTTAAGTTTACTCTGTCTGGATTTCGTACAAGGAAATCATTTCTAGCAGTGTATGGTTTTTTTAGCTGTTTCGAAGGCTCAATCAAGTTCCAAAAGACATTTGTACCGACTAGTGTGCTCGCTAGTGAGTTTTCAATTGTTGGATGTACGCATGTTTCTAAAACCTATGAGGTTTTCTATGAGTGCTAACTTTCTATCTAGTGCTGAATGACAGACAATTGGGAATGCCTGTTATAAAATACTTAGAATTGCATGTTTTTAAATTAAGTTTGTAGAAACACATTGAGCATTGATTAGACCAGGATGGATCTTTTAGGAGTTCCATATGATTCACATTCGATTGTTATACACTAATTATAGCATCTAAATGGATTTGCCACTTTCAGTTTTCTCTGTTTTAATCGAATATTCTGAAAAAATCAATGCAAATATTGCATGCTCACATGATGTAAAGAAGATCATAAGAAATTTCAGTCACTAATAGTTGTTAACATTGTTCATCAGGAAAAATATATTGATCAATCCATGATTACATGCTAATGACACTGCCCACTGTATACTATCATATTCAGTGACATCCTATTCTACATCTCCACCTCTACTTACTAGGGTGACTTTTGACTATTACAATATTCAACAAAGAAAAAAGAAATTACATATAAATTGAATCCTTTTTAGGTCATGTAGAAATCACTAATCCAATCATTCTATCATTTAGTATAGCTCCCAGCCAAGTAAGCTAGAGGCCCAACTAGAGCGGGCATTGATATATGTTGCAGGTTCTGAATGGCTGTAGTCAGTTCGATCATCTTTGTAGAAGTCGTTCTGATCTGGACCTCCAACGACAGCACCAAGTAAGATGTTGGGGTTGGGAATTTGGTAGAGTAATAAAATGGTTGAAACCCTCCGTCGCAACCTATGGCCTGTGGATGTTTAGCTAGGGAAGGTAAGGAAGAGCCTCTGTGGTGAATTTTCCTTGGGAAATCATTCCCAAAACCTACCATTGTAAGACATCTTCATAGGGTTCTCTCCAAGAAATGTAATCCCACCTGAAAATCCCATAACAGTTTAATTAGACCTACATTCTTTCATGCAGGAAGAAGAAGAATTTTGCAGGGAAATGATATACTTCCACATGATTATGTATAACTTGCCTGTTCTTGGCCAAAATCCTCAAGGTACTTGATGTGAATGACAGTGTTCCCACACTGGAAAGTGTGACTTAAGGCAACCATGAGTTTTGCAAATGTAGTGAGTAAGAAAGTTATGGATGTAAACATACTGGAGATTACTTCCAGTTAGCTTGTAGATAAGGCCACCTGCATTACAAAATGGTTCGATCAGTAAAGAGTCAAAACACCTCCATTTTCCAAAAGAAGACAATGGTTTTAACAGGGTGATTGAATTCCATCAACTGGTGTGTATTTTGTGCTTGAAGAGGGGGAGTTGGTAGAATCCTGCATATAAAATCTTCAGCTTCTTGTCTGAATGGCTCAAAATTTTGTCCTTATTCAACATAAACTTGCTGAATACTAACCATAGAAAATCAAGATAATACTGCTGATTTATAGCAAGTTCACCCTCGCATCCTAAGTAACGAAGTATTTATTTTGAAGCTACCCTTGTAGCAAAAACGCTTGCTCCTGCGTATTTTTATCCCAACTGAAGATGTCTGTTGCATCGTTAGCCCCTAATGATTTTATAAAAGTTGAAATAGGAAACGTCGTTTGTGGCTCTTAGCAACCATGAAAGCTCCCCATAGTAAATTCATCCTGATAAACAAGCAATTGAAAAAACATTGATTATAGGCAGGTTTATCGATCTAATCTTCTTCATGTGTGCATTTGAAAAAGGTGACTGGTGTGAAATATATTATTGCACATGAGAAATCTTACCTTATAACCTGAATATGAGCAATAAAGGGGTATACTGCAGAGGCAAGCGAGTCGCTGTATGTGCCTCTATAATTGGATTGCCAAACTGCCATAACTTTATTTGCGGTCCTCAATAGCAACTTGAGTACACTGGATCAACCTTACGGAAGACCATGGATGCTGCCTGCCAAGGGCAGCTGCTGTCTCCCCTGCCACATTGGAACCTGGGTTAGATGGAGAGACAGAGTAGACGCTCCGGACTGTGTCATGTCCTCTGGACGCTCCCAACATTTGTGATCAGCATTAGGTCACCAACACCTGCATAGAGTTTGCCTGGTGTAGCCGTGGCACACTTCAAGAAGGTAGTCCATGGCCCAACGTATAGCAGCTCTAGCAGTCTCCAACTGATTCCCCATACGTGTTCCATATTCGAGCGTGCTCCATGACAACATAGTTGTTGTAAATGTCATGGGGAAGTTGAATTTGACGTTGTCTCTAGCGTCATAGTAGCCTCCAATAAGATCATACCTACATGCATAGAGCATAGTTTTATTTAAATCATAAAAGCAACTTGTTTTATATCATTCGAAATGAAAACTAAAACAATGGGCCGGGTTTGAGAAATAAAATACGTGGGCGGCTTTGCCATCGGATAACCCAGAGTTGGACCTCCAGTTGATTAAGGGGAGGCTTCCCTGACTTTGGCCTTGGAAAAACAATATGGACTTGGCTAGAGCATCCTCATAATTAGCGGTGGCCATGGACATGGACAGAGACCGATAAGCAAAGAAGAAGAGGAAGAGAGTGTTGGAAGCTCCTCCTCTCCTTGCCAGTGTATTGAGAGTAGCAATTTGGAGTTTGAAGAATATGAGGTATATTATATTATGGGGGAGTGAGCAAGGGGAGGAGATCCCAATCTCCATCACTACAAGGCAAAATCAGGCTTTTCCCATTTGAACAAAATTTCTTTGCAATTTATAATTTCAAGAATAGCGCATGTTGTTTTGTTATTAATAGTAGTAGCTCATCATATCTTCTATTTGCATTCATTGAGAATATATTTATATATATCCTACATATGGCGTGATACAAGGAATGTGCGTGGATGTTCGAGAGAGAGATATTCCATTTGTTTGATAATGGGTGGTCAAAATTCACATTGTTTAGTTAAACTTCAAAGTTAAAGGGTCCATAAAGTTGGGCAGGCACTTCAATTTTCATAACTTATTTATGAAATCCCAAGTATCTTGGGCTGTGGTAGACAATTGGATTAATGATATTTCCCTACCAGTAGGAAACATATATCTTCTCCATATCGACTACTGATGGAATGGGTGTGCTAAATGGTCAATGATTTAACTAAGGTGTTCAATTTACATTATGTTAATGTTCAGAATGTTATATAGAGTAAATCGAGATATGTTGTGGCATACTGAAATATTTATTGCTTAGTAACTACATACATGACATCACAATATCTATAAGAAAAAAAATGGGTGATGCTTTTAGTTATATATGACATCTTTTGTTAGGTAAAATAAAACTATGATGTTTTCCAATGTTAACAGTCACAGCTAAAGTCCCCTTATTGGAAGGTTGCCTAAATCTCATTCAAGTTGAACTACAAGGGTACTAGATAAAGGCGAACCTATAACTCTCAGTAGCATTTCGCTAAAAATATTAGTTTTCAAAATTGTCATGAGCATCTCCATAATGCTTTCAAGTCCAGATAGTTAAGAGGATTGAGGTTGAAGCGTATAAGACAAACCCATAAACCGTAATTTGCTACATTTGTGCCCCACCATGCTTGCAATTACCTCGTCTCAAGGAAAAGGAAAGTTGGTCTTTTTTTTTTTTTGGAAAGGCAAGCAGGGGTTTTTATAGGATCCCAGAACCTATAAAGATGCCGCAAGCTGGGTTTGAAACCCATGACCTAATGATATCATCCGCCAAGCTCTAACCGTTAAACTGTCATGCCATTGGCTGGTCTTCTTTTTTTCTTTCTTGCTCAAGCAAAGTAACCAAAACCCGCAAGAATAACGCTACCTTTTCAAATCCGCCTCTTCTACATTCTATTGATCATCTACTTCAGTGTGCTGTGTGGCTAATCTCATCTGTCCACATTTCCAACTTATATTCATCTAGATGAAAAGGTGGCAATGGACAAAACTAAAGGGAGTAATTATACAAAATCATTTCCTAGAGCACGAATACACACATTGATTGTAAAGTCAAAACATAATTGGCGCGCAAAAGGCGTGGATTGCACATAGCAATTCGCGGCAAAGTTTAAAATTGATTAAGCTTGATTTTAATTACATTTTTCCCTCTATTTTGGGGGACATCACACTAGATGGATTCTGTTGATGGGGGGTGATCCCATTCTTATCCTTCCTTTTAATTTCCTACACTTTCTCTAACAAAAAAAAAATTCCTACACTTTAGGACCAAGCTTTAGATTTTCTTTTCTTCTTTATTTGTAAAGATCTCTCATATAGTACTCGTGTTCATCTATATGTAAGTTTGAGATTCGCGTCGAAGGACATCCCGAGGTGAAATACATGTACTAGAATTTGCCATGAATGATGATCAGATGTCAAGAGGATTAGAATATGTGTTTGTGGATAGGACTAAGATAACTTTAGGACTAAAACAATGGCTCAAATGAATTGACTTTAAACATCATCAA
Source organism: Berberis thunbergii (assembly GCA_003290165.1). Taxonomy (NCBI): domain Eukaryota; kingdom Viridiplantae; phylum Streptophyta; class Magnoliopsida; order Ranunculales; family Berberidaceae; genus Berberis; species Berberis thunbergii. The sequence goes on from QNQO01005261.1 coordinate 37,313, forward strand.
ATGCATGTCAATACGAATTAGAACATATATGCCTTGATGGTTAAAGTTGGGATCACTTTAAAACTAAAATGACGGTCACTAACACTTGGAATCTAATGCGAGGTTTTACACCAATTTTGTAACAGTTATGGGTATGGAGATGGAATTTGGGTAGGTCAAAGGGTAGTTGGGTGGTTTGGGATGAGCATATTTCAAAGGCAAGCACTATCCCACACCCTCATTTTATTATCCCACACCACCTCTATCCCTCTTTTTTACATCAAGCACCACCACCACATCCTTCTTCAGTTCCTCTATTCTTCTTCTCTATTTTTTCTCCATCGCCCTAGCAGATGACTCCGCGAGGATGAGTTCCCCACTCGCGGCGGCTTCTGCGAGGGCAAAGAATTTGGCCCTCGCAGGCTCTGTGAATAGAGAGCTCCCACGCACAAAGGACTGCACGAGGATGGGTTCTCCATTTGCAGGAGGTTGCGCGAGGGCCAAATATTTTTCCCTCACAGAGGCCACCACGAGTGGGGAACCCATCCCTGTGGAGTCCTCTGCCAAGGCAATGAAGAAAAAAAAACTCTGATACAGAGAGAGATGAGATAATAGATCGGAGGTGCGAGGCAAAATGAGAAAGGGAAATGAATCAACCCAATGTATGAATATGCATTCAAAACAAACCGTATCTTCTCATCTCCTCGAGCCCAAATGGGGCCTGATTAATCTCACCCAAAACACCAAAACCATTCTGTAATACCTTCAAATTCTCAGTTTTTCTTCTTCTTCTAATGATCCAAATTCTACTGCAGACAATTTGAACATTACACACAACGCTAGTAGTGCAACTTATTGTGTACAGAGAACCATAAACTCATGTGAAAAATATTCATGCATAAAAGTTGAACATAAGGAAATTCAAAAAAAAGATTGGGTTCTTTGATTCAAGTAAACTGGAGTGTAAAATTAGGAAATTGAGGGTATGGCCATATGGATATGGACTTACTTACCTGTGTGAGTGAGGAGACGAGTCAATTGTGTGAAAGAGGAGATACGACAGAGAGGAGAAAATGAAAGATTTTGTAGAGTGTTTTTTTTTTGTTTATATTGATAACGTGGGAGAGAAAGATAGGGGGTCGTGGTGTGAGATTGTAAAAATATTGGTGTGGTATAGTACTTGCCTATTTCAAAATTGGATTCGAGAATTAAATGGAGATTTAAGAGGGGTAGGTTCGGCTTGGGTTTCTTTAGAAACCTCAAAACACTATTAAGGAATCGCATTTTTAAGTTTGTTTCTTTATTCTGAATTCTAGAAAAATATTGAGTGTTTCTTTATTAGTGTGAGACTTGTAACTAAATCAAAAGGTAAAAACAAACACCCCAATACTCGACTAAAATGTTCTATGAATGCCTATTATATCTGTTTGATGGACTGTTACATCATGTCCAATTCATTCGACTCATCTTTATTTCTCTATATTCCAATTTTAGGAAACGCTATTCTCCTCATCTAAGGAACAAATTCATCTCATAAGTGTCGTCAGTGCAATGCTTCAATCCATTTAAAATGAAATGAGGAATTTTTTTAGCAGGGAATACCAACACTAAACATATTTTTGGAAACAATTCAATCACTATTGGTGGGCGCGGAAAAACAGTTCAATCCATTTTAGGATCCACGTGTTGAATATTCTAATAACAATAATGTGCATCATTTTACTCTGTCACAACATCTAAATATAACTACTAAAATTGTTTCTTTGATGGAGACTAACATCTCCATTGTGTTTTCAACACATTCTATGACTCATCAATATATCATTCAGCTAATATTGTGGATAGTGCATCTAAGACCATTAGAATTATTCAGATTTTTACGTTGACTTCTCTTATGTTTTGGGCACCCTATTAGATGTAAATCATGTTATAAGGATGATTAAACAATTAATTACTGCCTATTAGGAAGTAAACTTCATGTTCACTAAGAAACTAATGTTGTAGCCACTACTTCGAGAGATTATTTCTCAATTGGAGACCATTGAGCTAATTTAATTAGTTTGTTTGCTGAGGATTTGAAAAAAAAATTGTTTCTATTGATGATGTAATGAGCAATTGTATTTGTTTCATCATTTTTTATTAATATAAAACTTTGGATCCTTCAAACCCCTGCTCGCTTTCCCAAAAAAAAACATGTAGGGAAGATATCATCCTTCATCATGGTAATGGTTTGGATTGTGCAATGCATAAATTTCAAGTGTTACTCCAAAGTCTTACACTATCCTACCCTGCCGTGATTTGTTGTGAAGCAATCTTCAACTTACTAACTAAAAAGGAGTGTAACTTTGGCAGCAAAGATGATTTGAGGGTCTGGCCCTTGAAGATAGCCTTGTTCGCATTTCATAAAACAGTTTTTTAGACTATGTGAAAATCTTGGGTTTTTTTGTTCTTACTGCTGGAGCAGGCTTGAGCTTGTTGCGGAGCATGAATGGAAGAGGGATGTTTTGTTTGTCTGATTTCTCTAGTGATGACCAAGTGCCCAATGGATCAAACCTATCCCCTCTTAAGAAAAATTCAATGGAAATTTGGGATTTAAGCAACAAAAGAGAAAAGGTAAATTTGGGGATCAATTCTTTTCAACCACTCGTGTAGGATTTTATTAGTGCCATATATAACTTTGCCCAAGAAATAAAGACCATGGAAACAAAAACCGGGTTCAAAAGGTTGAGGCGAAAGTAAATGTTTGGAATAGTATCGCAAAAGGCACTTCAAACAAGACCAACAACTTATGTAGCAGCAACATCAATATATTTTGAGCTTGCAATTGTTATCAGTTATCATCCGCTCAAGACTCTAGAAGCCACAAAACTATGACCGACTTTGAAGTCTTCGATCTAGAGCTTAGGTTTTCGATCTTGTTCCTAGTGGTTATGACTGATTTTGATCTTGCCAATGGTTTCTATGGCTTGATCCAATGAAAATATCACAAGATCTAATCCCTATTCCCCACATTACCTCTCGTAAAGATGATTAGATGAATGAGAAAGGGACATTACTGAGCCCTAGAAACCCCAGTGAAGTTGGAAGCGTACCAATGGTGGTGCTCAAGATGCATCGAAAGTAACAATTAATACAAATTATAAGGAAGGCGATGGCAGAAAAATTATTATTGCTCCAGAGATAACATTGATTGTCATGAAGCAAATTCATGCAAACTCTAATGGGATTACAACTCAAGAAACCATGCCTAATCGGATGTGTTGGGCCTATTTTTGCCAAGTGCAAAAGATAGTGTTGCTTCCAAACTTAAGTTTGTTCCTCCATCAGTTGTGGAGGGCAAGCCTGTAGTGCAGATTAAGCTTGCAGAACATGGGAAGAGATTGGGAGAGTGTGAACAATACCTAATGGGTAACTTTGTAGGAAGAGACTATCCTACGGCTGTGTCATTGATTGTTTGAAACACACAAGAGGATTAAAGAATAACTTTGAGATGGATATGTATGGCGAATAGGGATGGCAACCGGGCGGATTGGGGCGGATTTGAACAAATCCATCCCCAATCCGTCAGTAACATCGGATCCCCAATCCGCCCGCAAATCCGTTTGCAATTTTAAATCAAAATCCATAACCGCCCATTGCAGATGCGCGGATATCCGCCCCAACCCGCAAATCCGCACAAAATATAACAAAAAATTAAAAAAACAATCTCTGAATTGGTAAAAAAAATACAAAAATTCCGAATTACAAAATATTCTGAATTATACACAGAATTCGTACAAAAATTACAAAAAAAATTCTTAATTACAATTTACAAATAATTCGTACAAAAAAAAAATCAATCTCTGGATCTGAAATCAGATCAGAGATTTCGGATGAGATCTCGGATCTGACCCTTGATCTGATCAAATCTGATCTCCGATCATATCAGATCGAAGATCAAATTTGATCAGATCAGAGAAAAAATTTGATCAGATCTTGATCTTAGATGTGGATCCAAGAGATAAGATCAGTCTGATCAGAGAAGGAGGAGATTCGGAGAAGGAGAAGGGGCGAACTCTGTGAGAGGGAGATCTCTCTGCGAGGGAGAGGGAGGATCTCGCGGCGTGAAGGGAGAGGGAGGATCTCGTGGCCGACGCTGCTCTGCTCCTCGACGTGGGCCGTGAGGGAGGACGAGGACCTTGCTCGCTGTTTTGAGGGAAGGGAGAAGAAGGGACAGGCTCTCCGGATCTCCTCGACTTCGCCTCCTCTCCTCG